>QLTV01002119.1:459397-475212 GCA_003457575.1 Thermophis baileyi
ACATATACATATACATATACATATACATATACATATACATATACATATACATATACATATACATATACATATACATATACATATACATATACATACATATACATATACATATGCATCATATACATATACATATACATATACATATACATATACATATACATATACATATACATATACATATACATATACATATACATATACATATACATATACATATACATATATATACATATGCATCATATACATATACATATACATATACATATACATATACATATACATATACATATACATATACATATACATATACATATACATATACATATACATATACATATACATATACATATACATATACATATACATATACATATACATATACATATACATCATATACATATGCATCATATACATATACATATACACATGTAGCCGGTGGCTTATGATCATAATTGAACCCAAAATTTATGTGGCTAAACAAAACAGTGGTTAAGTGAGTTTTGCCCCATTTTATGACTGTGCTTGCCACAGTTGTTAAGTGAATCACAGCAGTTGTTAAGTTAGTAACACAGTTGTTAAATGAATTGACTTTGCTTGTCAGAAGATTGGAAAAGGTGATCACATGACACTGGGACACTGCAACCGTCATAAATATGACTTAGTTGCCAAGCGTCTGAAGTTTGATCACATGACCATGGGAATGCTGCAACAGTCATAAATGTGAAAAATTGTCATAAGTCACTTTTTTCAGTGCTATTGTAACTTTGAAAGGTCACTAAATGAATTGTTAAGTTGAGGAATACATATAAACATACACATACAAATACACAATTGTAACTTTGAACTGTCACTAAATGAGTTAAGTTGAGGACTACATATACACATCAGGGGTGAAATCCAGCAGGTTCTGACAGGTTCTGGAGAACCGGTAGCGGAAATTTTGAGTAGTTCGGAGAACCGGTAGCAGAAATTTTGAGTAGTTCGGAGAACCGGCAAATACCACCTCTGGCTGGCCCCAGAGTGGGGTGGGAATGGAGATTTTGCAATATCCTTCCCCCAGGAGTGGGGAGGGAATGGGGATTTTGCAGTATCCTTCCCCTGGAGTGGGGTGGGAATGGAGATTTTGCAGTATCCTTCCCCTGCCACGCCCACCAAGCCACGCCCACCAAGCACATCACGCCCACCAAGCCACACCCACAGAACAGGTAGTAAAAAAAATTGGATTTCACCACTGATACACATACACATCAGCAGATATTTCTGCTGATCCATCTTTTATTTTTGTCCTGAATTTTTAATTGCTGCTACTTTGCTATAATTTCATTATATTTTATGAACATATTCATCTTTTATTGTATCTCAAGCTTTTAATTTTGCTGTTTTAACATAAAAATGGCACATTGATATCTCAAATAAATACAAGTAAAATAAATAGATGCATTTATATTATGGTTAAAGAAATTAAGAGTGAGAATGAAATTATTTAACATAAGATCTGTGCTCTTTTAAAGACACTACCTAATTAATAAACTCATTATATCTAGTACAAGGAACTATCATTTTTATGACTGTGTGTACTACATCTACCTACAAGACTATCACAAGCAAAATAGGATGGACTTCTGTCCTTGATGGAAACAAACCACTGAAAAAAATTGATACAAATTCCTCAGTACAGTAGAACCTCTGGTCACGAACGCTTCTGACCACGACTAAATCGGGCTCCGACCAAAAAATTCACAAAATTTTTGAATCTGGTCACGAACACATACTCGGATCGCGATCAAACACGGCCGCGGCCAATTTCCCCTTCCGCGCCATTTTTTTATAAGCGCCAAATTTCCTGTTGTTTGTTTACAAACAACAGCGACCCACGTGTGGCCGCTGCATTAGGTTTGGGTCACAACCAAATCGGGTTGCGACCAAAGTTATGGAACGAATTATGGTTGTGACCAGAGGTTCTACTGTACTTTGCAATTAAATACATTACTCCAACTTCAGCATCTTGCATACTGTTTTGTACTTTTGTCTAGATCAATCCAGTTTCTCTGTTTTCCAGCATACTTAGGTGCATTCTGCAAAGCAAGAGACAATTTGCCATTAAATGTATTTAAAAAAAACCTGGTTTTAATAATTTAACTACTCTGATAACATTCCAATTCCTTTCTACTTTCACTGTCCAGGACTGCCATGTTAATCTATGGCAGCCAAAATCAGAAAATATCTGATAGCACTTTTTCATACTAACAAATTTTATTTCGGCCATTTAATAACATTCATTAGTCTGAAAAGGTGCTACCAGACACTTTCTGATCCTTCCACTTTTATGTCTCTCCATGTTCTTGGTTTTTACTTTTCCCCCTGTGGCAAGCTGTTAAATGCTATAGGCCAGTGATGGTTAACCTTTTCCGGACCGAGTGCCCAAAGTGTGTGCATCAGTGGTGGGTTGCTCCCGGTTCGGCCCGGTTCTTAGAACTGGTAGCGGCAGTGGCAGGAGGCTCCGCCCACCCGTCTGGGATGCTTCTGCGCATGCGCAGAAGCATCGCGCACGAGTGCACCCACAAACCGGTAGCAACGGGTTTTAGAACCCACTACTGGCGCGCATGCACGTGCGAATGCATGTGTGAACGCCCGAGCCCCCAAAATGCAATGCGTGCACGGCCCCTGCGCATGCGCCTTACCCCCATGCATGCGTGCGCGGCCTCCAGCATTCACCCCGCCCCCACGCATGCGTGCACGCCCCCTGCACATGCCCCCCACCCCCCACGCATACGTGGCAGAGACCCAATGACCAGCTGGCCGGTGGGAGGCGTGAGCACATGCGCGGTGGAGCTGAACTAGGGTGATGGCTCGTGTGCCCACAAAGAGGGCACTGCGTGCCACCTGTGGCACGCATGCCATAGGTTCGCCATCACGGCTATAGACCAATATGCTTGTTTTGAAATATGTTTCAGTTCTTGAAAACAGCAAGAATTACAAACACATCGGTCGTTAAGTGTGAAAAATGGTCATAAGTCACTTTTTCACCACATTTTACAAGTTGGCCACTCCCACCCGGTCACACGACCGCCAAGCCACTCCCACCCAGTCACATGGCCGTCAAGCCACTCCCACCTAGTCACATGGCCGTCAAGCCACTCCCACCCGGTCACATGGCCATCAAGCCACTCCCACAAAATTAAGCCACGCCCACAGAGTGGTAGTAAAAAAAATTGGAACCCACCCCTGGTCCAAATGCACATTTTGAAACCTAGGAAATAATTGGGTATACAGTAACTGGGATGTCCTATACCTGGCAAATATTATTGAAATGAATTAACTTGAACAGGTCTTGATTTTAATTAATACGGTATTGTAGAGAGTTTTATAGACACATCATTGCCACAAGAGGACGTCTATGCAGCAATATTAGTAAACTTGCCTTAAGTTATCTTCTTGGGTCTCCACATTCTCATTCTGTATTTTTTCACTTTAAAAGGACTGCTCAAACTATACACATTTATGAACAAAGAAGCCTTATACTCCCTCCATAAATAATGATTGTCACAGATTCAGTTAGCACTGGGCCTTGTTGCATTTTGTACTACTGTTCACCTGTCACTCCCCACCAGTGAAATGAAGAACAACAGGAATAAGAACAGCAGTGAAAAAACAGGTCTTCATAAAATAGCAATAGCAATAGCACTTAGACTTATATACCGCTTTACAGTGCTTTACAGCACTCTCTAAGCGGTTCACAGAGTCAGCATATTGCCCCCAACAATCTGGGTCCTCATTTTACCCACCTCAGAAGGATGGAAGGCTGAGTCAACCTTGAGCCGGTGAGATTTGAACCGCTGAACTGCTGAACAGTCAGCTGAAGTAGCCTGCAGTACTGCACTCTAACCACTGCGCCACCTCGGCTCAATACAGAGGCCTTAATTTCAGAGGTCTGAAAGCACTCAAAAAAGTGTGAAGGCAAAACTAAGGTTTGGCCTACGATAATTTGCTGTCCAGGAGCGTCCAAAGGATGAGATTAAAAAACAACAACCAGTCAAGATGGCAGCTGTGATGGTGTGATCAAACTCTACCTGTTTTTCCTCCATTCTTTATACAAAACTGGTAAGACTGAAAGCTGACTATTTATATTTCACTGTATTTATGGATACATCCAGCTGTGTCTTCTGAAACATAATTATTACTTCCTGTAGGTCTTAAGGAAGCCGTATGCTGATCAGACAAGTTAAGTTGACTCCAACTTTATCCTGCAATATTTGGACAAGGACTTGTGAACAGTCAAATTATACTATTGGGGGGGGGGTCCATTCCATCAGGCAACAATCTTTTATTGTTATAATATACTGTATGAAAGAAATAGATTTTGCAATGTTCTGCAGTTTCTGATTATAGGGTTTGTTATTTGCAAAATCCTTAGCTCCTTTGAACATCTGGAAGCCACAGGGTGGTGCTTGGATCTTGGCTTCTGGTTTTGGTCTTGATTGTTGTTCATTGATGTTTACATCAATTGTCATGTTATCCCGTCACCAGCTGGCACTTCTCAAATGATCTCATCTTAGCTTGCCGAGCACCTGTATCACTTTAGGGGCCAAGTATTGTTCTTCATGAGCTTCCTTTGTTTTATTTTCTGGCCATTCGTTCTTGTTTGGCTTTGTGTTCATGGGGAGAATTCCAACAGTATTAAAGAACATATGGCAAAGTTTCCCAATAAATTTTATTTTCAGAATGCCTTGCATATAGTTATGTTCAGGTGCTCATGGATCAAGAATATTTAAAATGGAGAGGGGATTGAGTTTGCAGATTAAGATTTAATGGCTGGATAAAGGTAGCCAAGTTACAGGAATTCATGCTGTACTCTACTAACCTCCAAGTTGAGGAGGCATTTGGGATTTATAATATGGAATAACTATCCTTGACAACCATTTCAAAGCTCTAACTGTTACATAGTTTAGCTGCTAAAATTGTCACAGCATCTGTAGGTCACCTTGCAGACTCAATTTCCTCGGCTGAAATTTGGCAGCAAACCATCAGAATTTGCCTGCACAATTTTCCTTTTAAAAGGAACAAGTACTTAAAAATGTCTTGCTTAGCAATGGAAATTTTGGGCTCAATTATGGTCATAAATCAAGGACTACCTGTACTGACTTTTAATACCAACATATAGTATTTCAGTCACTGACTTGGTTGACAATAGTCCCTTGCAGTTGCTGGGTACTCCCTCCCTTCCCTTCAGATGTCTAGGTTTTATTCTGGATTCAGTTGTTATAGCAGAAATATTAAAGCAAAGAAAAAAAGATCAACAAGCATGTTAAAGACTACAATGTTGTATGAAAGGCTTGGGAGAATGAAAAAGTCTTTGCTACTGAAAAAATACATAAGTAGGTTCTAGAGGAGTCAATTTTGCTAAGAATATTCTATAACCACCAGTACTTCTTCACCTGTACTGACCAGCCATTTCTTAGCTGAGGACACCTAAAAGAAAGATCCCAAGGGGGCATGAATTAGAAGAAGGGTTTCTCCAAATATAAAAGTATCAAATTGTAATTGCGGAGGACTTTCAGAGTGAAAGTGAAATGTGCATTTTATTTCACTGTGTGCTCAATAGATATTAATACACAATGTAATAGATCTATCAATTATAATTAGCTGTCAAATTAAATAAAACCGCTAGTATGATTTATTTCCTGGGAGTAAACAACTTCCTCCTAAGCCACCGATTCTGGCTTAGAAGAACAAACCATACTCTCACTGTGGCTCTTACATTAATGCAAGAATCTTTGCAGAATACAATTGATTTCAGATGTGAAATAAATGCCCAAAGGAAATTTGACACCCCCCCCCCCAAAAAAAATCAGAATATTGGCAGCCGGCAATGTATTTTCTTTTTATTAGATTTTGCAACAAGGGATCTTTGCAACTGAATCAGGTACTTTTATTTTCAAAGATCTTTAGTTTTAAGAATAATGATCCAGTTGGTGACTATTGGCTAGGTCAAATTACAAAGCAATAATTATTTTGCACTATCTGCTTTTCATCGGCTATCTCATGGTTGCTTTGCAAAAAGGGATTTTGTAGGAGGATATGCAGCCTCATTAATTCATATAAGATCCTGGCTTCTTTCTGAAACACCCACAGTGCCATACCTTTTTGTGGTTCTAAATAGGATGTTTTCCATCTGAAAGTACCCCACATTGGTACAAAAACGTGGGATGTACTCACCCTAAATGCAGCAACCATGCCTTGACTGAAACTGCCTCAGCTATAATGCATGTTCTTGTAAGTTTCTTATTTGGGGAAGCTGACTTGAGAGTCATGACATGATCAAGATATATTGCTTTTGCTGCTCCATCTTTCTGATGCAGATAACAATCTGGGACTGCCCCTATACTATTGTGTGACAGGAGATTGCTGGGTGCTGCTTGAACTCTAGGAAGCTGCAGTTACAGAAAAGGAACCGACTCTTCTTACAAAAATGTCAGCAGAAGCCGGAGTCTTTTAAGAATCGGAAATGCGAGGAAAGTGAGGTGAAAGAGATATGAAAACTGATAGAGGAACTGTAGCCATAACTGATCTTAGCTGGAAGCATATATACCCAACGTTTCTGTTGCAACATCTGAGCTTTGAAGCAAACAGCCCAGTGAGATGCATCTGGCTTGCTGAGGCCAACCTGAAAATAAATGGACACTGAAAGAAAATCTAAAGCCATTTTGGCTTGAACAGCACAATTTCCAGCCTAAGAATGACTGCTTTAAAAGTGAATGGAAGTAGCCACCAGAGTTTGAATATACCACATGGGAAGGTAAAGCATGAATGACAGAGAATGTTAGAGATACGTTAAACAGAAAGGAAAACTGAAGGAATAGGGATAGTTAGCGATTTTTTCTCACAGTAAATGTATTTTAATTGTGTTGTACGGTGATCAATGTTACATAATTAGTTTTCCCCCTATCTCCTCTCTCTGAATGGTACCCAATCTGTTACACAGTTTCTCCCTACTTCCGTTCCACTAGTGGTCCATTAGTATCAAATACAATTTGATGCTTTTAATTTTGCTAAATAATACAATAGGAGGATTAGATAATGAATGGAATCAATGTGCCCTAAGTGCTGGAATCAGGATTGATTTTATGTTTTATATCCTGGAAATGACCAAACTGTCATTGTCATCTGTCAGGAAATTATGATTGCTGTTTCTAATTCCAACAAATGTATCATTATATTTAACCAATGTCTGGCTTGCTACTCTTCTATATGCCCTTGAATTCATGGAGGCAGAGTCCTTTGTAAGGATATAAGATAAACAAAGAGTGATTTGTTTCTGTTTCTCTAATATATTTTCTATGTTACTTGCAGCTTCTGGCTGTAAAACCAACCATTCATAGAAGTGTTTGAAAACAACAGATAAGCTGCTTAATGCTTTTGTAGCAATGTGCTTTGTTTATTGTGCAATCTCAGGCTATAGTCCATGATCCCTTAATTTACTGTCTCAGCTCATGCCCGTTTTTTAACTTTATACAGGAAATCTTCCAATAATCCATTGTTGTATTAACAGATTAACAGAGTTGGAAGGGACCTTGCAGGTCATCTAGTCCAAACCCCTGCCCAAGCAGGAGACCCTTACATCTGCCTCTACCTAGGATCGAACTCACAACCTCCTGATTGTGAGGCAAGAGCTCCACCTCTAGGCCACAGAGAACAGTGCTTTTACACGTTTTTCCTAGTGGTGGAAAGTGCCATGAATATTGCTAAGCAGCTGTGCTTCCTTATAATAAAAGAGAAAAGGACACTTAAACCATCTTTAAATTTTTTTGCTTAGTTTGGAAATATGAGAACATTTACTAAGGTAGGAGTGACTTCCCTAATAGATCTAGAGAAAACAAGCTAGACAAATAGAAATGTTATTTTCTAAGTGTTTTGCTTTTATTTATTTATTTTATTTTATAAAATTTATATGCCGCCCAACTCCCGAAGGAGTTTTACCGCCGACAGTTCTCTTTGCCCTTTTCTGCTGGGTATTGTCAACAGTGATTTTTGGTTCTTGGTATTTGTATAACAGTGAGAGACCTCTGTAGTTTCCGCAATCTCATTTGCTTCCCTTATTTTTATAGAGAGCCTCAATGACCACATTGGGAAAGTTGTCAGGCATCCCCTCTGTGGAGCAAATGTCTTCCATGATATCTTGAAACTCCTGCGATGTGTTTAGCTTTAGTGCTTTGTAGGACTCAGCAGGAATGCCATCCTGCCCTGTTGTTTTATTTGAGTTCATTTGTGAGATTGCTTTCTTGATCTCATAAGTAGAGGGAGTCTGGTCTAGGGCAACCAAGACTGGCTACTGAGGAATCTGCTGTAAGACATCAGGATCAACTATGGATAGTCTACTGAGTAGGTTAGAAAAGTGTTCAGCCCAACACTTTTTCAGTCCTTCCTGGTCTTTGATCAGGCTTGGCCCATCAGATGACAGCAAGAGGGAACATCCTGATTTAGAAGGACCATAAACTGCTTTATGGCACTGAATAAACTCTCTGGTCTGCATAACTCCACCAGCTCAGCCTTTCTCTGCCACAACTTGTTCTGCATTACTTGAGGTTCTGCCTGTACTTTGGACAGCAGGTGTTTAAACTTGTCTTTCTTTGAGACAGATGATGGATCATTCTGTCAGTCTGCATAGGCCTTGTTCTTGGCCTGGAGGGCTGTTGAAATTGTCTTGTGATTTTCATCAAACCAGGGTATGACCAGGTTTTCAGTAAGAGTACAGCTGTTGTAATGTACATGATGACATCTTTACACTGTGTTCACTTTTCAGAATAGGCTCCTACAAGCAGTAAATGAAGTAACCTTGTAAACATTGGATTTGGACTGGATCTTGCAGTCTGCTAAAGATGAATGATGCTCTGGTAGTCCTTGGTGGCTTACAATATTAAAGGGATTATGTGCAGGTTGAGAATTGACCAGACCAGCCTATGATCTGTCCAGCTCTCAGCACCTCACATAATCCAGGTAATGGTGACATCTTTAAGGTTGTGCTGACATACTATGGCATAGTTAAGTACATACCAGTGTTTGGACCTGGGATGCATGCAGGTTGTTGCAAGTCTGAACATTGTGTTAGTGATGCACAGGTTGTGCTCGGCACACTTACTCAGAAGCAGTAGGCCATTACTGTTGACTTTTCTCACCCCATGTCTGTCAAGGACTCATTTATTTTCTTGATCTAAAATTTGGTCAGTTATCTTAGTAGGTGTTCTTAGGATTGATACGCGTTACTATTCTTAAAGCTTCTATTTGAATTATTGTCATTGTATCAAAATTCAAAATGAAAATACAGAATACAAGGCTGATGACAGTTAAACTGATGACAGTACTCCAAATTTATTTTCCTTCTCTGAATTATTATCTTCCAAAGTATGGAAAACATCTGTATTAATCCTGTGAATGTCAGAATTAGCTGCATTCATACATTTATTAGGAATACATAGTGCTTACAAGGCATCTATATCTAAGTGTCCTTAAACTTGTGTAAAAATCTTAAGACTAATAGAACATGCCTGTAAATTATGTTGCCAAACAGGCCTTGTTTAAATATAAAAGATTAATTTAGTGATACATAAAGCATGTATAACCTTTTTTGGTTTGAGAACTGCATTTAACCTTCAAGAGATATACCAGAGGCCCAAATAATTTTTAATAAAATAATTAAATTGATAAAAAAACCTCAAATATTATTCCATATATGTATGGAATATCTATATGTACCAGTAATAATTTCTTTCTTCTTTCATTTTTTATAATTACAATTGAATAGCAACTTTTAGAGAGGCTCTGGATCTCTTCTTTCTTTCCCACAGAAAACCATAGGACTTTGAAGTCATAGTTGTACCTTCTTGGTTTATAGCAGTGGTAGGCAGTCCAATGTTTTTGGAGCAAATTGCTGCTCCTTCCATGGTGATGAGGCTTAACACAATTTCTTCATGTAGTGCTACTCTTGAAGATAGTTCAGCAGCTTCATCTGGTCTAAAATGTGGCTGCAAAGGTTCTGGTGGTATCTATCCATTCAGATCATGTAAGATCAGTTCTCTCTATTCTCACTAGCTACCAGTCTATTTTTGAACTCAGTGCTGGCTTTAAATTTTAAAGCCTTAAAAAATATGGAATCATATCTTACTTATTTTACCTCTCTACTGCCTTCCTCTCTGACTCTGCCCAGGAGTTTTATTTCATAAACACATCTTTGTATTTCTTTGCTTTTGAGATTGCAGAGGTTCAATTATTTCAGTTTCTCAAACTCAGCAACTTTAAGATGTACAGGTAGTCCTCGACTTACAACAGTTCGTTTAGCGGCTGTTCAAAGTTACAATGGCAATGAAAAAAGTGACTTATGAACATTTTCCACACTTATGACTGTTTACTGCAGCTCCATGGACATGTGATCAAAATTCAAATGCTTGGCAACTGTTGTACCTTATGATTCTTGACAAATGTATCTTGCCTTTTTTTTTTTATGTACACTGAGAGCATATGCACCAAAGACAAATTCCTTGTATGTCCAATCACACTTGGCCAATAAAGAATTCTATTCTATTCTGACTCATACTTATGACTGCAGTGTCCCAAGATCATGTGGTCACCTTTTGCAACTTTCTGACAAGCAAAGTCAATGGGGAAACCAGATTCATTTTTCAACCATGTAGTAACCATGTAGTAACTCAACAACTGCAGTAATTCACTTAACAAATGTGGCAAGAAAGGTCGTAAAATGGGGTAAAAATCACATAACAAATGTCTCACTTAGCATCAAAAATTTTGGGCTCACTTGTGGTCGTAAGTCGAGGACTATCTGTATGATTTTCAGCTTCCAGAATTCCCTAGCCAGCATGCTCCCCAGAGAATTCTGGGAATTGAAGTTCACACATCTTAAAGTTGTTGAGGTTAAAAACCCTGGGTTATATTGCACCCAAAATTCAAAAAGAATTGTTATCCTTGTGCTCAGTAGCCTCCCCCCCAAAGGCACCTGGTTTAATGTACTATATTTTATTTTTGAAGCCAGTTTTTGTAATAAGAAAGTCCCTTTACTTATTCACGTGTATATTCAAAGATATTCTTTGATTTGAGGATAGTTCATAATCCAGAAACTATAAGGATGGCTGGTATGCTTGAAGAGAAGGAGTCCCTGCCCACTCAGTGCCCAAAAGTTCTTGTTAAGGCAGTTTGGAGAAAACAAACTAATGGCAAATTTTGGAAGAGCATTCACAGAAGAAAACTCTGGATTTGTCAGAGAGAGAAAGGGTTAAATTTTGTTCAAGGGGAGTGAGAAGGCTCTTTTTCACTTCATACAGTGTTGTACTGTTTCCCCAGTGGGATGAAGTAGTTGACTGGGCTGCCAGCTGCTTGCTGCTCTAGCCCAATATTTTTGGCCTCACAAAACTTTGGGCGAAAATTCTTCCTTTTCTAGGAGGGGAGGCTATGATAGATAAATGCAGCCCAGCTGATCCTCCGGTGCCCTTTCTGTACTGAAGTGGGGGTGGGCAGGAATGTGGCCCGTTCTCCTTTCACAAACATTAAGCTTGCCCGCCGTTTCCTTTGGTTTATTCTCAGGCGAAACGGATGGCAGCTGCCCCAGTGCGCTGGAAGCAATGGCTGCAGACGATACTACAGGAGGGACGGCGGCTGGGCGCCCGGGATATAGGATAAAGGGGCCGAGGTAGAGACGAGGAAGCCGGAGTGCAGTTCTAGAGGACGCTGACCGATTCCAGAAGGCGAATTGAGGGAGCGGGGAGCGGCGGCTGCCGGCTGGGTTGGGCTGCGCAGCGCCGGGCGCCTGGCCGCCGTGCTCCAAGTTTCCGTCAGGCGGGCAGCCTCCGCCTCCTCCCTGACGCGGGCTGTGAGGGATGCCCTCATGATGGAGCGCGGCGGACTCGCACTCCCGTCTCTGCCTGGCGGCGGGGAAGCACAGGGCGCCCTAGCCGCAGGGTAACAGCACTGCGGGGACCGGCGGGGCTCTCCGGAGGGCTGCTGCCTGCGCCCTGAGTCAGGCAGCGCGTAGCCTCCGCCAACGGAGAGGAGGAGATGGCGAGTCGCAGTCGCCGCCGTCGCCGTCGCCGCCGCCCAAGGCCGACGGCCGATGTTCCCGCTCTGGGCTGAGCTGCCCGCTCCGCTCCTCTCGGCGTTCCGCAGAGCTCGAGAGCTGCGAGGGCGGCTTGGTGTGGCCCCCGCCGGCTTGTTCGGTCGGTGCGAAGGCGGCGAGGCGGCGACGCGGCAGAGGGATGGGCTGCGCCCCCAGCACCCACGTCTCGCAGAGCGGCGTGATCCACTGCCGCGACTCGGACGAGTCCAATTCGCCGCATCAGACCACCACCGTCTCGCAGGGAACGGCCGCCACCTTGCACGGGCTCTTCATCAAGACTGACGCAGCCGACTCCATCCCTTCGGTGCTCGCCTACCAGAGTCGCCAGCCGCCGCCGAACTGCCCGGCCTACCCGCGCAGGGAGGTGGGCAGGAGCGGGGGTCACTACTGCTGTGGCGTCGTCGAGGCGGAGACCCAGACCAGCCAGAGTAGCGTCAAGGTAAGGACTGCACCTGCTGGGCGCTATCCAGATCTCTTGCAGCTGGCTGGAAGACGGAGCAGCCTTCCTTCAACCTGCTTCCCTTCAGATGTGTTGGACCAGACTCCCTACAACTGTCATTATCCTTCCCTGATGTGAAGGGGTGTAGGTCTGGGACTGACATGGGGATAATGGAAGCTGTAGTCCAACACATTAGGAGGGCGCCAGGAGGGGAAGGTCAGAAGGGCATGAGATTGGGTTGAAGAACCTCATGATGAAGAAAAGGACGAGCTTTTCTGTCCTTCCATCACCAGAGATCATCCTTTCAGATAACAGAGACATTTTGAAGAAGTTACAGTAACAGGGATTTCTAACTAAGACCTGACCCTATGGTCAAAATAGTAATTATCTCAGTGGGACTCTCGATATTCTCCAGAAGAAGAACTTTACTTGGGCAAATCTTTCCCTCACATTTCCTCTCCAGTATTCCTTAGTTCCTAGTTAGGAATCATTCATTTGAAATAACCAGCCAAGCCAGAAGCTCACTCCTGAGTAACTTTTGCCAAGTTTATCTTACACCCCCTTTCATAATTTAGTCCAGTCCCCCCCCCTCTAAGATTCTCTTTTTGAGTTCAGCTGCAGCTTTTGTTTTTGACATAGTCTCAAGTTCCAACTCATCTGGCTTCAGCTGGAGAAAGACTGATTTAAAAGCTGCTTGAATCCTAAAAAGGAACAGATGAAGCGCCTTGAGCCACCTAACCTAAAACTGTTTTGGGGCTGTTTAGTGAAGTCTTTTTATCTGTTTCCCAGGAGACGAGCAATGGAAGCCACAATGAGATGAGGGGACTAGAGAAAAGGCAGTGTGTTTAGTCTCCCACACGATATTGTTTTGGCTGTCGGGGCAGAACCTCCCATGCTCTACAGAAGGGGATAAGGGAGAGAGCATGAGGTTGACTATCAGAAAGGCTGCAGCAGATGCACATGGGATGCAGTGGTTGCCATGGCATCCAATGGCTTACTTCTTCTCCAGGTTTTTCCTGTCTGGTCAGGTACAAGCACATTGGCCAATGTCCTTTCCTGTACATTGGCTGGTGGGAATCATGCTGAAATTCAGGGTTAAGGTTCTGTATATTTTGGGAACTTTATTGCATTTACCTTTATCAATCCATGTGCTTTATCTACCAGAATGTATCCCGAATGCATCTTTATCTAAATATACATATGCTACGGTGGAATATGAGTTAAAACAGAACCACCTTATGAAAACACGAAGTAAGTAAAATCTCCCTTGAGAGAGGGAGATAAATTCTTGGTGACTACGTCGACAAGTCCATTAATTTTCTTAACAACAATAGAGAATACATAAATTCATTTAAGTTGGTGCAGAGATGAAGGATAATATTTGTCTAATTCCTCCAGGCAGCACATTCAGTGTTCCTGGAAAACTGTCAGATGTGAGTAGTAAGTGCTCAAAGAATACTTAAACAGTGGGAATCCCTGGGATTTGACAGGATTGCTACAGTGATCACAGAAGAGTTTGGGAATCTTGTGCTCTTAGCCACGTTGGCTGGCACCAACTGGAGTCCAGTTCAAAATATTTGACTTGGTTGCTTTGTTCTTGGTTAGAATATAGAACTTGACCTAGGGCCCCTGCTTCTTCGTGTAATTTACCTGAAATAGTTATTGACTCTAAGCGCATCTTTCTTCTATTCTGATGTTTAAATGGGGATAACTTGTTCATTTCTTGGAACTCTTTGGTGGAATTTTAAGAAATAAGGGCAGGAGTCATTTATATGTTTCTTTGGAATTTCTAACCATTGCATTTTCATAAAAAACATTTTAAAATACATTTTAAAATACATATTGGACATTTTGAAATACATATTGGAGTGGAACTGAAAGAAAGGAAAGAAGAGGCTAACAAAATAGCAATAGCAATAGAACTTAGACTTATATACAGCTTCATAGTGCTTTAGAGTCCTCTAAGTGATTTACAAAGTCAGCATTATGCCCCCAACAATCTGGGTCCTGGTGAGAATCAAACTGCTGGCAGTCAGCAGAATTAACCTGCAATGCTGCATTCTAACCACTGCGCCACCACGGATCTTAGAAAGCCAGCATGGTGGATTAGCATTCACTAGATGGTTCTTAAAAGATACATGGAGGACTGAAATAAATTACAGCTAGTCTTTGCTTTACAACCACAATTAGGACCAGAGTTTCTGTTCCTAAGCAAGGTGGTTGTTATGTGAGTTGTATCCTATTTTACCTTTTTTGCCATGATTGTTAAGCAAATCACTGCAGTTGTTAAGTGAATCATGCAATCATTAAGCAAATCCAGCTTCCCCCAATGATTTTGCTTGTCAGAAGCTGATCGGGAATGGTGATCACATGAATGGGACACTGCAATTGTCATAAATACATGCCGGTTGACAAGCATCTGAATTTTGAATGTGACCATAGGGATGCTGCAACAGTTGTAAGTGCAAGGATCACTTGTAAGTCACTTTTTTCAGTGCCGTTGTAACTTCAAGCAGTCACTCAACAAATGGTTGTAAGTCAAGGACCATCTGTACCTGACCCATGGGCATACATATGGACCAAATAAAAAATGAATATAGGGATGAAAATTTGGAGGTGCTCAGAACTCCTTTTCTTCAGTATTTTGGTACCTTTTCTGAACAGACTTACTATACTGTTTATTCTTATACATTAATCCCAATGTGCAGGAATTGATATTATAAGCAACAAATATAATTTCTATGAGGTCAGCCCAAGACTGCTTAGTAAAAGGCAAGCTAAGGCTGGCAAAGGGTTAAGGCTCAGGCTAAGATCAGCTCCTGATTGGGAGAGCTACTGGTGAGCTCATAGATTACATGTGATCTCCAGATCTTTTGCAGCCCCACTGGTCACGAAGCACTAAAATTTGGCAATAAATTGTCAAATAATGGCAGCATGGATAAATAGCCCATCTGATAAGTTTTAGATGAGCAGAAACATTACATTCCCTTCTTCCTAGAAAAGAATATGCACAAATAATTCTGGTCCTGACTGTTTAGTGAAAACATAAAATAATGACCCGCCGGAGGGAGAGAAATAAAGTATAATTCTCAGATATCAAAAAGTTGCCTATTTGTAATTTCTTTGTAATGATTCCCTATAGAATTCTCTCCCTGGCAAGAGAAGTTTGGTTCCATCTGTTTATTTTTTACAAGATAGATAGATTATATTTATATTTATATTTATATTTATATTTATATTTATATTTATATTTATATT
>QLTV01002119.1:475648-492802 GCA_003457575.1 Thermophis baileyi
ATGTAGGTCTGTGGTTATTCGGGTTTTCTCCCGCGTGAAGTTGGAGATGTCATTGCAACGTTTCGACGAAGTCTCATTCGTCATCTTCAGGCTGATTATCAGGCTTGTGTCTTCAGCCTCCTGCTTCTAGGAGCAATGTGAGAATTGCAGCTGTTTCTTCCTTTTAACTGCCAGTGGGGTTTGAACTGATAGGGTGGGGGCTTGGCTGTGTTCTGATTGGGTGGAGGTGTGTTGGGATTGGTTGGGGGCTTGGCTGTGTTCTAATTGGTTGGGGGTCAGTTTGCTTCCTGTATGGATCCTGTATGGATCCTGTATATATATAAAGTTTTTTTTCCCTGTTAAATCACCTGGTATACCCAAATATGGGAGAAAGCATATTGCTTCCTTTATTTATGTAAATAAATAATTTATGTAAAAAAAAAAGATTTATGTAAAAATATAACACACACACACACACACACACACACACACACACACACACACACACATATATATATGTATGTATGTATGTATATAATATGTATATATAAAAATAATATGCATATATTCTTTTAGCTTTTAGCTCGCAGTTCTTATTATTAATATACATGCAATGTAATAATAGTCAAGTTGCATTTATGTTCTGGATTTGGCTTATTTCAACTAATTTACTCTTAGGTTTGCTTAAACATTGATTTGTGGTTTTATGAATATGTTGTTGATTTTTATGATTTATTTGGTTACATAATCTCTTTTCTTTTTGTATGGTAAATTACATCAATTCTTTCAGAAGAAAGAATGATCCATAATATATACCAATGAACCTTTACAAAGATAAAGTTTTAACAGGTGGCTAATAAATATAGTTGGTATATAAACGCATAAATGGAAACCATCTAAATCTAGTTAAAAATGTTGCAACCTGATGCACAGAACTTTATTTACATATTTTCCCACTGTGCAAGTAAGTGGACAAAAGCATATGACCCAGTGGTGAAATCTAATTTTTTTTTACTACCGGTTCTGTGGGCATGGCTTGGTGGGCGTGGCTTGGTGGGCGTGGCAGGGGAAGGATACTGCAAAATCTCCATTCCCACCCCACTCCTGGGGGAAGGATATTGCAAAATCTCCATTCCCACCCCACTGTGGGGCCAGCCAGAGGTGGTATTTGCCGGTTCTCCGAACTACTCAAAATTTCCGCTACGGTTCTCCGAACTGCTCAAAATTTACACTACCGGTTCTCCAGAACCTGTCAGAACCTGCTGGATTTCACCCCTGATATGACCCATCATTGGAAGAACCTCTCATATTCTACTATATATATTCCATTATAGTTCAACTAAGCATAAAACCATTGATTAGATGGATGCAAATTCAAATGCTTTGCAAAATAAAAATGTCAAGTTGCAACTTGCTATATTTCCTTGACATAATTTGTTAAGTTTTTTCCTCAACTACTACATTCTGCAAAAGTTTAAAGGGAGTATTGCAGCTCTTTTAAGAAGAGTAACAACAATGCAAACACCTCCCCTTCATATTTTATGTTTTTCTCACCTCTCTCTATATTTAAAGATGGGTCACTTCGTAAAGAACCAGTAATCTCATGATTTACATTTGCAAGTTCAATGCCATCTTTCTTCTGTGAGGTTCCTTCAAGTCAATCCACAATTATATTGAAATATGGTACTATCTGGATACAGACTTGTCAATCATAGAGTTATGCCAGCAGCTTTAGCCAACACAGGTACGCGGTAGTGATTTATTATTACTGTTTAACTATAGTTTAATATAAATCCATCTTTTATAGACAGGACACATTTGTGTTAGGCTAAATGGGTGCATAACCTTCAAAAATTGATGGGATTCTACTAGCCAGTTTCACTGGGTTACTGGATAAAATTTTGATCGTTAAGACAGTAGTGGGTTCTAAAACCCTTTACTACCGGTTCGCACGTGCACTCGCGTGCGCACGCAACGCTCCTGGGCGGAGCCTCCGGTCTAAGAACTGGGCCGAACCGGGAGCAACCCACCGCTGGGTTAAGAGTATCACAGAATAAGAGGGCAGCAGTAGATGGGGCAATGAAGCCAAATGTACTGTGTTATAGGTGTCCTTATTGTGTTCTCTTCCTCAAATTTTGGAGAATCACCTGTGGGGAGGTCATACCACTGATTTCAAGCAATAGTCTCAGACAGAACTCTGGAGGCCTCAAAAAAGAAAGGAGATTTGGGATACTGAAGAATACCAATCACTGCTTTGCACAGCCCACTTTGCTTTCAAGATAATGCAGAAGACTTTCTGTGAAATTTCCATAAATAAGGCTTCTAGTAGAATTTCAGAGCTGTCAGTTATTTTCATTGTGAATATATTAAGCCATTAGTTATATAACTTAAATTAGGAATGTACTTTTCTTGAGGAGAAAGGGGGACAATTTTTCCCCTTCTGTTCTTATATTAAAGTCATTTATATAACACTAAAGTTGGGCAAAGAGCAGTCTGAAAATTGGCCCTGTTTTATTGTAATCTAAGATGAGCTAAGAAGAACATGCCATTTTATGCTAATGTATCATCTTCTATAATAACATCGCAACTAAAATGAGATAATTTGATACAGCAAAAGAAATTTCTTAAAGGATTTCTAAGTTTGGTTAATACTTACTCTGCAGAATAAAGCTTATTTTTTTTCTTTTTAATATTGAAGAGAGCTCAAAATGATACTTTGCAAATGACAGCTGAAAGGAGAAGAAAAAGTACATTAAACATTCAGCAGTCTGAATATGCTGGCTCAGTGCATATAACAATCCAAAATGACCACATGGAGTATTTGAAATTCAGGGCCAAGATTTGTTATAAAATTAAACTTACACATTGCATTCATGTTCATTAGAATGATGTGACAATTTTTTTGAAACCACTTCAGAAGAGCAAGCAAATAGGTCATCTTCCTTGCAAATTTAGGCTGGATTACTTAATACTGGGTACTAGGCACTTTCTCTCCATAATTATACGGTATTAAAGAGGTTTTTGGAAGAGCTAAGTTTTTTTATGCAATAATAATGTCCTTGGTGTGCACTGTCCTTTCACTAAAGGCAAGTTTCTCGGGACAAAGTTATCCTACATTGGACAATGTCACTACAATATTCTCCAAAAGAGGGAAGGAATTATTGAGATTCTGTAGCCTTGAACTATTCAACAGTTTCACTGACAAATGGAAATTCATCTGTTTGTCCTTGACTAACAGTTTTGCTGCTGCTACTGTAGTGAGCCAATTGTAAGCAATAATGTATTGTGACTTTAGCTTTCTTTTTTATAGTGTTTATTTCACTGTACCATTCACAAAAGGGTCAATACTTTTTCTATTGTGAGTCTCCAGAATCCAACCTTTGCTTCCATAGAATATCACCGGGAAACTATAGCCTCAACCTATGACCAGAATTGAGCCCAAAATTTCCATTGCTAACAAGACAGTTGTTAAGTGAGTTGCCTCCCACTTTATGATCTTTTTTTGCCACAGTGAATCACTGCAGTTGTTAAGTGAATTAAGTAAGTTGTGCGGTCATTAAGCAAATTCTGCTTCCCCCATTGATTTCGCCAGCTGGGAAGGTTATAAATGGTGATCACATAACCCTGGGACAATGTAACTGTCATAAATATGTGCCAGTTGCCAAGAGCCCAAATTTTGATCACATGACCATGGGGATGCAGCGACGGTCATAAGTATGAAAACTGGTCAGAAGTCACTTTTTTCAGTGCTGCTGTAACTTTGAATGATCATTAAACAAATGGTTGTAAGGATTTACAAGGATTACCTGCATTGCCTGCACAATTCTGCTCTTTGCAGGCATAGGCGCATCATGATCTCCGAAAACTTTTTCCACAGCTTTCATTAAGGCTCTACAAAGTGCGACTCTGTGGCGTATTTCTACTGGATCCTTTACTATTGATAGCCAACCCTAAAAGGCAAAAGCTATTTACTACTTCAATATCTTCATTGTCACTTCTAAGGCTGGTTGCTATGCCAGTTGCCATTAATTTTGTTTTCTTTATATTTAATTTTAATCCCATTTTTTCCCTGTGTCCCTTGATTTTCATTAGTAGAATTTGCAGATCATTTGAATTTTCATCTATAAAAACAGCACTGTCAGTATAATGTAGATGTTATGGATATTATGGATATTTCATCCCACAATTTTAAACTTCACTCATCATTTTCCAATCCAGCATATAGATTGAATAAATAAAGAGAGAGTACAGTTTACAGCTTTGTGTTTCTCCTTTGCTGACTGGAGTATGCTCTCTGGTTTCCTGGTTTCTCATGATCTCTGTGGTTTGGGTTTCTCATGAGCTATTGAACGATTTTATTGTATATTTATTTTATTTATTTTATTTTATTTTATTATTTTATTTTATTTTATTATTTTATTTTTTTATATTTTATTATTTTATTTTATTTTATTATTTTATTTTATTATTATTAATTTATTATTTTATTATTATTTTATTTTATTTTTTATTATTTTATTTTTTTATTATTTTATATTCTTTGTTTTATTTTTAAACAAATATTTTAGCTAGTTCCCATCTTAACCATGAAAGTCAACTGGGTGACCTTGGGCCAGTCACTTCCTTTCAGCCCAACTCACCTCACAGGGTTCCTGTGGGGAAAATAGGAGGTGGAAGATGTGTTGGATCTGTTTGTCACCTTGAGTTACTTGTAAAACTAATAAAGATGGGATACAAATAAATAAATGGTATGAAATCCATCCATAAGTTGTTGCCTCTTCCATGGGTTGGACTACTGTTCCATTGGTGTTGCTAACTTGGGGAAATGGGCATAGTAATCCAGTAGATCTCAAACATACCAACTTGGGATAGGAAAGCTGTAACGGAGAAAGTTTCTAGGTTGTCTTTCTCTGGAATAATTATTTGGCCACCTGGTCAAACAATGAAACAAACACATAATTACTGCTTTATGTTTTGAAATAAACATATACATGACATAAATTTAAATACCCATCCCAAAGAGATAGGAGGAGAAAATATTTCATTAAATCAGACTTCTAGTTTGCTACAGGCAGGTATACGTGTATGTTGTGTGTGCTTGTGTGTGTGTTTGTACTTTATTCTCCTTTTTTCCCCCTTACAGCATGACCAAAGGGAGTTGCAGTCCCAGCTTCTTCTCTTTGGTGTGTTAGTTGTATCATGAATAATGTGAAAAAGGGATGCATCTAGGGAAATGGAAAACTCTGGAGAAGAGATTTTAAGAATTACCTATTATCTTACATCAGTAAAACAGGTCACAAGAAGCCAGAATGCAAGAACAACTCTTGGATCATATTTATTTATGTATTTATTTGTTCAATTTCTGTAATTAGTAGTTTTATACTAAATGAGTTCTGAGTCTCCTTGGAAAGTGTCCAATGCAATGATAATAATTTGGACCACTGTACTTACAGTACTCTGTTTCTCTGCTGTTATACTAGAATACAACTTTTGCTTCTTTTGAGTGCTTAATGCACTCACAAATCTAAATTCTAGAAGTATTTTAAAGAAACACTCTATGACAAGGACAATTGTATCCTGGTTATGGCTCCAAAATAGCCATAGGATTTGGTTTTAGAAAGTATGAAGAGTAGAATAGTTCCATTTCTAATGAGAACAAAATATACATTTTAACTATTAATGAGAGAGAGATATAAGGAATATACAGGGAAAATGTGTGGTTGTGGAATCAAATAATGCTGCATGGAGTTCAAGGTAAAGTATTTGATTATTCATTTAGGAATCCAGATTATCAAGGAGAGATCCAATCTAGAACTAAGGAGAAACTTCCTGAGAGTGAGAACAATTAATCAGTGGAATGGTTTGCATCCAGAGGTTGTGGGTGCTCCATTATGGAGGTTTTCAAAAAGAGATTGGACATCCATTTGTCTGGAATGGAATAGGGTCTCCTGCTTGAGCAAGGGGTTGGACTAGAACAGTGATGGCGAAAGACTTGCAATTAAGACTTGCGGACATGCTGGCTGGGGAATTCGGGGAGTTGAAGTCCACAAGTCTTAAAGTTGCCAAGTTTGGGGACCTCTGGCCTAGAAGACTTCCAAGGTCCCTTCCAACTCGGTTGGTCTGTTAAGAAAGACGATGCTCTCAATGAATACCTGTGGGTAAAAATCTGCTGAGTGGGTTGCAAAATCAGTCGAAAGGCAGATAGTTCTACAGTTTCTCACTTCACTGATGTGACATTCTGCTCTTGATCATAGGTTATCATTGAAGACATTGGCAACAAGTCAACGTGCACGCTATCGTGCGCACGCACGCACCCTTTTGGCACCCGAGCCAAAAAAGGTTCGCCATCACTGGACTAGAAGACCTCCAAGGTCCCTTCCAACTCTTGTTCTGTATTCTCTGTATATATTCAAACCAACATAAGGACTGATGATTATTCTCTCTCCTCTTTCCAAATTATAAAATCATAGAAGTGGAGAAGTGGAAGGGATCACAAGGATCATCTAATCAATGTGCAACACCCCCCCCCAAAAAAACAATTAAGCTATTCTCAATAGATGGCTGCCTTAGGGTGTCCTTAAAACCTACTTAAATGAAGAACCCACAATCTCTTGAAGCAGACTGTTCCATTGCTGTACAGATCTTATCATTAGGTTTTCCCTTACATTTTACTGGAATTTAGATAGCTGCAGCTCATACTCTTACTTCTGGTCTTAGTTTCTCTGGCCTGGAACATAGTTCTTGCCCATCTTCCATGGAGATTCCATTTATATACCGGTATCTGGATACAGCTTTCATGTCGCCTCCTAGTCTTCTTTTCTCCAAACCAAATATCCCAAGTTCTTTCAGTCTGTGTTCACAAGGCATCTCAAGTCTCTATCAGCTTTGTTGCCTTCCTCTGAATCCTCTCTAACATGGCATAGTAAAATCAATTTTTCGCTGTAGCCAAGAAAGATTTTTGCTCCTTTATAATATGGGAAATCATAGACATGATTTCTAAACCCTTTAAAACTATAATTTTACTAAATGGTTTCAGATGCCTTTGCTCTAACAAAGGAATACAATTATTGCATAGAATTATAATGCAATAATGAAAACAATAGTTGAAAGGTTACATTGCTAACACATTCTACTACACATATTTAAATTTGTTCCTCATAATACTCAGCTAATGATTATACTTGTACTACAGAAAAAAATAATTTTCCATATTTCTTTCCTAATGCATGTGCTATCATGTAAACTGCTCATTTTATCATATTCTGATATCATGTTTAAAATATGAAGATTAGAGTTGTAGGAATAAAATCCTGATAATAATACAAATTAATGGAAAATGCACTACTGAAGCAACTAATAGTAACAAACTGATAATTATTCGAGGTCTCTGAGGTGAAATACAGATTATATCTGTTTATTATATTTCATAAGGCTTTAAAAACTTGGCTATATACCCAGACCTGGGGCTCGGAATGTGTTAAGGGGCCCATTATCTGACTTTACTATCAGTTGATTAATCATCATAGCTGCTGTTTGTATTTATTTATTTTATAGATGTTGTTACTGTTTTAATGTTCTTAATTGTTTTATAATTTTAGAATTGTAAGCCGCTCAGAGTCATCTGGTTGAGTTGTATGACTATAGAAATAGAATAAATAAATATCAATAGACTATAAATTAAGCAAAGTAAAGCACTTTAAGAGAGCCAGTTTGATGTAGTGGTGAAGGCATCAGGCTAGAAACGGGAAGACAATGAATTCTAGTTTTCTCTTCCTGGGCTTAAAACCAGCTAGATAACCTTCTGCCGGTCACTTTTTCTCAGCCCTAGAAAGCAGGCAATGGCAAATCACTTCTGAAGAACCTTGACAAGAAAACTTCAGGGACTCATCCAGGTAGTCTCCAAGAATCAGACACAACTGAATGGAAGAAAAAAATGCATTTTAAACTCTCTCTTATTTCACTAGTGGGTGGCGCAGTGCTCAGCGATTAAGATGCTGGGCTTGTCAGCTAGAAAGCCAGCAGTCCAAGCTTGAGACTGCCGGCTTGTGCCACGCAACAGAGCTCCTATCCTTGCCCCAACTCCTGCCAACCTAGCAGTTAGAAAGCATGCAAATGTGAGTAGATAAATAGGAACCACTTCAGTGGGAAGGTAACAGGACTCCGTGATGTCATGCTGGCCACATGACCATGGAAATACTCAACAGAGAAAAAAAAATTGGACTTGTATTCTCTCAAATTACCAGATGGGATGGATATTTTGCTAGAGCAGTAAAATAACTGTCTCAGCAGCTATCCAGCCATATCTGAATCTGGAAAATATAGCAATTAGGGCTGAGCTCAGCAGCTTAAAAGAATCTCCCATAGAAAACTATAAAACACAGACTCTGGGCAGACATAAGGGGAGTTGATCTGTCCCTACATTAGAGGATCTCTGCTGTAAGATGGTCCAAAGAAAGTGTATAAAAAACTGAGAAGGGACATAAAACAAATCCCAGAGACAATAAAGCTTAAAGAGCAACTCAAATAGATAAAAGATCAATAACATACTGTTCAGTCAGCATTATTTTTCTCTCTAGAACAGACTAGTTGGAGTAGAATCTCTCTTTCTTACCCCCTATCCCCACTGTGATTTTCTTGATCCTTTCCTGCCCATTTATTACAAAAGATAAGAAATGTTGGATAGATTTAGCACAGTACTTGAGTAGGAGACCATCAGGGAATTTCTTGTATTATATTGGGAAATAATTTTTAATAATCTGCCCTCCCCAAAAGGAAAGGCAAAGTGCTTCTACCCGTGTTTCCCTGAAAATAAGACCCTGTCTTATATTTTTTTGAACCCTGAAATAAGCGCTTGGCCTTATTGCCATGCACTTAAAAGCCCGATTGGGCTTATTATCAGGGGATGTCTTATTTTGGGGGAAACAGGGTATAATGTTGCCAGGAAAACCACCGAGTTGTCTCCCTATGCTCACCAGGAGCTGAACTCTACTCAAGGATACAGTTGTGTTTACTTTTAGTAAGATAATCAGGTTTAGGCGATAAAATTTAAAGGATCAAATCAGCAAGGTCAGATAAAATAATCAATAAGTTCAGCAGTAAGTTTAATATTTCCAACTTGGGATTTGCATGCATTTTATATTATAAAATATATAATATATAAATCAGTAATGATGATTTTTTTTCTTTCATAGGAGATGATAGCATGTGTTCCTAATGGCCTACTGTTTTACCCAAGGAAATTTACAAATTGTGTTCAAAATAAGTGTTTTTAGTCCCCATAGAATAGATAGAGCCGTGGTGGTGCAGTGGTTAAAATGCAGTACTGCAGGCTAACTCACTGCTCACTCCAGGAATTCGATTCTGAGCTGTTCAGAGTTGACTCAGCCTTCCATTCTTCCAAGGTCAGTAAAATGAGGACCCAGATTGTTGAGGGCTCTGTAAACTGCTTAGAGAGGGCTGTAAAGCCCTGTGAAGCAGTATGTAAGTCTAAGTGCTATTGCTATGGTAAAAAATACAAATTCAGTCACATTAGTAACATATTTCTCCATAATAAGTCTAGGGATTACTATAATAATGCATTTCTAGTTAGTTTTAGATCTTGTTTTAGTTGAATACTGCAGTCCTACCATTATGTTATTTTTTTCTGTCATTTCATTCCATGTATTAAAAAAAAAGCATATTAGTTCCATTAAAACTGTGTTACAGAAAGAGCCTGGTATATCAGGTTTTGGCTTAAATTGCTGACAATTTTGTGCCAGTGTTCCCTGTTTCTAAGGATGCTTTGGAAATGTGGACAGAGGCTTCAGCATAAAGAAATGGGGTAACATATAGTGTTTTTTCAATAATAGCAAGAAAAATAAAATGAAATGTTCATTAAATGCTGGGACATATGTGTTGCTCCTTCTCTGCTATATTCTCCCCCACCCAAAAAAAACCCACCCTAGGCTGGATTAATAATCAAGCAATCAGCCAAAAGCTCTTTATATAAAAACACATTGTAGTGAAACTATTTTGTGGACTGGTTTCATTTTAGAAATGTGAAGATAACAATGTGTGGCTAGGAATACTGGAAGCTATCATGCTAATTCAGACTAATTTCCAGTCTAGATCAATAGCACATACTAAAGCCATTCAGAGCCTTGGAAAACCCATGAATTCAATGTGCAGGAATGGGTATGAAGCAGTTCTTTTGGAATAATTAAAGCACTTATTTCATGGAAGTTGTAGGTCTGCAGATGTATCTTGGGCTGAATTCTCTGCTTTTCTTCTCTCTCAAAAGAGGAATCCCCCAGGAGAGCATGATGTTAGTGCCAAAAATAGAGTACAGAGCTCAAGGATAAATATTCTGCAGGCATGCAGTACGTGGTCCCAGAATCTGTCAGCTGAAATGATACCTCAGTACCCCAGAGGTTAACTGAGCTTTTAACTCCTGCTGATGTCATTCAAAGTCTTTTTGTTCCTATCAGGGTAGCCCTGACAGCCATTAGGCAGAATAAAAAGAGCTTCTTCAGGCAGCAAATATAGAAGTGTCTTTAACACCACCATTGCCCTCAGCTTTAGAGAATGGCCTTGTGGTTGTCAGTGATGAAGTAAAGCTGCTCTTTACCAACATACCCCTTTGATTATTAAAACTGGTATGTCATCTGTGCATTATACAGCACCCATTGTCACATCTAGTTTGGCTCTTAGAGGTTTGCACAATGACATAGCAATGAAGGAGAAATATTGGTGAATCTCATTACTAGTTCTGTCACGAATAATATAGGCTATGTACTCCTGACAAGTCATGCAACACTATTCAATGGCGCAATTACATTAGAGCACGATGTCTAGTTTCCCTGGTACTGTACAAAAGTGGAGTAGTTCTAGTGTCCTGAAAATTGTAGTCTTGAAGAAAAATACATAGAGCTTCCAACAAATCAGTAAGAACTATTGTTCTGGAAATGATTCTGCCA
Organism: Thermophis baileyi; assembly: GCA_003457575.1. Taxonomy (NCBI): domain Eukaryota; kingdom Metazoa; phylum Chordata; class Lepidosauria; order Squamata; family Dipsadidae; genus Thermophis; species Thermophis baileyi. The sequence continues at coordinate 486,583 of QLTV01002119.1, forward strand.
GTCATAAGAAGCTATTCGTGTGATATTTTGAAGTCTCTGCACAGAAAAGACATAAAAACTCTTAATCAGTTATGAAAATGAAAACCATTATTCACCGTGTGTCATTAGCTTTTAAATGCGTTCACATTTCTTTGTTCTAAATTCTTTAGCAGGAATGGATGAATCAGTAGCATGCATATACTCGGAGAGTAAGGGACGTCATGATACAGTTCAGCTATGTCTTAGGAACAGATCATTGGATACCTAAATTAAAAATTTAGAATTGCCTTATTCTGAGGTTAGATTTCTATTCCATCAATACATAGTGATGGGAAGAATCTTTCTAGGATGCCAGGGAGGAGTGGATTTGGGACTTTGTGCTCATGTAACATGTACCCTGCCATGCTTGTTTGCAGGGGTGGGCAGGATGAGATAGATGACAAATCAACTATCATGGCCTTACAATACAGATTCTGTCCTTATATACCGGTAGGTGTGGTGGCATTGTACAAACATGTGCAAGGGATGATGCTTTCATCACAACACATTGATGCTTGTTTTGTTATTCTGAGGTGTGTGAAAAAAACAAAAAAAAAAGATCAGAGTACAAATCTAAGAAACAAATCAATGCTTCTTTAAAGTTTAACTCAATTAGGGCTACCAGATTTGGGTGGTGGAAATCAAAGGAACCACTAACTGGCAGGAAAGAATTAGGAACTTCTTTTTTTTTTTGCCATCTAGTGTTTGTCCAGAGCTGGTAGTTCTATATGAAATAGTAGAGAGCCAGATTGGTGTAGTGATTAAGGCATTAGGCCAGAAACCTAGTGACATGGAGTTCTAGTTCCTTCTTAGGCACAAAGCCAATTGGATAACCTTGGGCCAGATACTGTCTCTCACTCCTAGGAAGGAGACAACAGCAAACCACATCAAAAAAAACTTTGCCAAGAAAACTGCAGTCACCAGATGTCAACACTGACTCAAAGGCATAAAAGAACCCTCACCCTGAGATAGTAGTTGGAACTAGATGTTAAAATGTGCACTTAAAAAAAAAAAGATGGAGTACTTAATTGGCATGCTTATATGTCCACATTTTATTTCTTGTTTATAGGAATCATATTTTATTATAGAGAGATGAGAGTATTTCAAGAAGGAGAACTTCTGAGATACCTTATACAGCACACATTATTATGAAAAAAAAGTCTGTTTAACTATAGCCTTTTCCATGTTGATATGCTTGGATACCACTCCCATCATCACACCCCATTCTGCAATAATAAAAATTATATGATTGCATTTAAAATGCCTATCTTTAAAGGCATGTACCATGTTCAGAATAGCTATTTGGAGTACTTGTTATGAATCACAAACACGTCTGTCTTTAAAGGAAAAACTGGCACAGGAATTTTACAATAATACTAATTTAACTTGCTGCGCAAAAATTATCATGAAATTGGCACGATGACAGCTTTGTAGCACTCTTGTGCAGTGCAGCCACAGTTTTCGTGAACAGTTAATGTAAATGCTTAGCTACATATTACTGACATATTAATGAAATGTACGTACATTCTGCATTGTGCTTATGGTGTAACTCAGTAAAAAAGTTTGAGTTGGGCTAATTGAGCAGCCTATTAATGTTAGAATAAACAATTCAGTTTATGTTGGATACTACTAAAGAAGCATCAATGAGGCAGATTATAGATCAGGAAAACATAGGATTCATGTTGAGCATTATTTCTTGATGTGTTTTTCTGGGAAACTGTTTTTGGAAGTGTTCCAAACAACGGAATATTTACTCCAATAAAAGTGGAATTGTATCACCATATTAAACCAGTTATAATTCTCAAAAGCATTTTTCAAATTCTCTTCACTAAAATTTCATTTTATTTTATTTTTTTGGTAACCAAAATAGCTTGGGTGAACTAGATTCATGCTGAAGGAGTGGATCATTTGAATCTGGGTCCTTGCAACAATGACTCATGCCCTTATCATCGGGCAGTGCCTATTGCGGCGTGCTTTACTTGGGGCTGTCATGAAGACCACTTGGAAACTAAAGGTGGTCCAGTATTGCATCCACTCAGTCAGTGGTGGGATTCAAATTTTTTTGCTACTGGTTCTGTAGGCGTGGCTTGGTGGGCGTGGCTTGGCGGGGTCATGTGACTGAGTGGGCATGGCCAATTTGATGTCACTCACAGCAAAGTCGAGTGGGCATGGCAAACTCGACGTCACACCACCAAGCCACGCCCACTAAGCCATGCCCACAGAACCGGCAGAAAAGGCAGCACCTGCAGCCTGTCCCTTTATGTCCCTCCCACGTCGAAGTACCTTAAAGGGACACCGCAGTCCGGCTGCCTTACCAGCAACTCCGCTGTGACGCCGTCCCTCCGGCGCAGCAGGCCGTTCTCCTGGCCGGGTCTGGCTGCGAGCGGCACCGGCAGGCAATGGGGTGCGCGTGCGTGGCCAGCGCAAAGAACAGGCTGGCAATGGCAGTGATGGCAGCCTCTTTTTCGGCCTGTAGTTTTCGGTAGTTTTCAGTGCAAGAAGCCTGCAGCCGCTGCCTCTTTTTCGGCGCAAGAAGCCTCCAGCCGCGCCTCTTTGCCAGCCAGAACCAGGGGCGGCTGGAGGCTTCTCGTGCCGAAAAAGAGGCTGCAGGCTTGCACCAAAAACTACAGAAAACTACAGGCTGAAAAAGAGGCCTGAAGAAGTCCCGTCATGGCCGCCGTTGCCGCCCTGTTTTTTGCGCCAGCCACGCATGCGCACCCCATTGCCTGCCAGTGCCACTCGCGGCCAGACCCGGCCAGGAGAACGGACAGCGCCGGAACTGCTACTGCTCGGAAGGCAGCTGAAAACTACTGCCGGCTGGAGGCTTGCCGGCCGAGCCTTGCCAGGGAACCCCTCCAAGGTGCGGACGAAAGTGAGCGAGGTGGAGGTGAGCGGGCGGCATGCGGGCAGAGGCCCCAGGGAAGGCCAGAGCTGGGGAATGGCATGTTCCCTGACCCGGCCAAGGCAAACGAGCAGGCATAGGCTCTTGGCGGGGCAAGGCCGGAGCCGGGGAATGGTGCATTCCCCAACCCAGCCGAGGCGAACGGCAAGCAGGCGGCATGCTTACCTTTGGTGAGCAGAGCAGGTGAGGTGCGGAGGAGAGGAGAGGTGAATAGCTGGGCTGCGTGGCGAAGGCAAAATATATACCCTGTGGGCGGGGCGAGCGGGCAGGTGGGGCGAGCAGCAAGTGGGCGGGCGGGGCAAGTGGCGGACGGGCGGGCAGGGTGAGCGGCGGGCGGGCAGGTGGGGCGAGCAGCAGGCAGGCGGGGAGAGAGGCGACTGGGCAACCAGGCAGGTAAGGGCAGAGCCAGCCAGATGTAGTATTTGCCGGTTCGGTGAACCAGTTAAAATTTCCGCTACTGGTTCGTCCGAACCGGTCCGAACCGGCTGAATACCACCTCTGCACTCAGTTCTTGGCCAGTGACACTGCTACAGTCACATTACAATGCTTTTGTAGATGTTGCACCAGTTTCTAGTAGGTTTAACAGAATAACAGAGTTGGAAAGGACCTTGGAGGTTTTCCAGTTTAACCTACTGCTCAGGCAAGAAACCCTATACCATTTCAGACAAATGGTTGTCCAATCTTTTCTTTAAAACCTCCAGCGTTGAAGCACCCACAACTTCTGGAGGCAAGTTATTCCACTGATGAATTATTCTAATTGTCAAGAATTTTTTCCTTAGTTCTATGTTGATTCTCTCCTTGATCAGTTTCCATCCATTGCTTCTAGTCCTGCCTTCAGGTGCTTTGAAGAATAGGTTGGGCCCCCTCTTCTTTGTGGCAGGTCCTTAGATATTGGAACACTGCTATCATGTCACTCCTAGTCCTTCTTTTCATTAAAGATTTCATTAAAGTTTCTAATTGCAATTCAAAGTTCTGGTTAATCTATGAAGTTCTATATGGCTTGACTCCTGGATGCTTAAGTAACTGTCCTCTTCAGGCAGTTCTTCATTACCTGGCAATAAAGAACTTATTTGGTATGATGTCAATGGAGGGCAAGCTTGGGGCTCCTTGCCTAAGAGGGGTAGTGCTAATGATAAATCCTCTCAATTGTTTCTCCTTTAGCTGTGAAAGGGTCCCCCTGCCCCAAAGGGTAGACAATATTTTAAGAGGATGGAAAAAACAATTATGTTCTGTCAAGTATTTGTCAAGTAATGGGATCATCAGGATTTGGGCTATGGATTAGTTTCATTGTTTGTAGAGATTTTATAATGTTTAATTTTACCATGGCTTTTATTGATGGTGGATATTCTGTTGGTCATTTTTGAGAACTATCCAGAATCTAACAATGGAATATAAATTTGTAAAATAAATAAGTAAGCTAACTAAAATTAGGGCTGTGCAAAACTTTTGAAAGATGCTTTACAAAACTTGTGAGAGCAAATAAAAACCTCAGTCTCTTCAAATAATTAAATATGATTCGACTCCTGGATACTTTAGCAACTGTCTTCTTCAGGCAGTTCTTCATGACTTGGCAATAAAGAATCTGTCTGGTATGATATCTGTGGGAGGGCAAGCTCATCTAAAGCTCATATAACTGTTCCTGACTGCAAGCATGTCCGTGCATAGTAACCTCACTTCATTGGCAGTCATAACAAAAATATTGTCTGTATAAATACACAAATGTACAAATAATTGGAAGAAGCTTTTGAAGCAGCTGTATGAAGTTGCCAAAGGATGTGGCTCCTTTAATCATTTAAGAGAGGTGCTTTGTTTGCACCAAAGTACCTAATTTGAACTCTTTGCACAGTCCTAGGTAAAATGATAAATATAAATACAAGGGTAGTCCACAGGAAGTTTATAAAATTGAGTGAAACTTCAGAAGTCCAAAGAAGTCCCAGTTGTGTTGGTCTGCAGTTGATGTCTGACACACACATTCTTTCTTGAATAGGTTCCACTCAATTCAGTTGTACTTATTCCAAGTATGATTTTACCCTATGGTTATGGAACGTGTCTTTAAACATTAATTTGCTTCAAGGAGCATTTAGAGTCAAAATGATGTACTATAGTGTTCTTATAGGAATAAAAATCTCTTTGAACCCTGAAACCTAGTCTTCTATATAGAGAAAGGGCCTGTTAGGCTACACTTCAGGTGTTGTACCTGACATTTAAATTGTGTGAATAGAACAATAAGCAAGACTGTTCTGACAGAATATGATTATGAAATCACAAGCCCCAATCATTTCCATAGTCTTTTCCTGCCAGAAGAATAGTTAATCTGATTTGTTTCAAGAGCAAAATGTGATTTTGACAGTTGTGCTAAGAATAACAGGAAGAGTTCCCATTTCAGAACTCTCAATAAATAAGCCGTTGATAAATTTCTCTAGACTGATAGCTATGCTCCCTAGCTGGAAAGTCCAGAATTCTGAAGTCTGTACAAATAGGAAAGAATAATTCAGTATAGACCTAAGGATCATTCTTCTGGCTTAAAACACAAAAATTTATATGACTGGGCTTTGTTTGAAACCAGGGCTGTAGAGAAAATTATCATACAATAAATTATTTTTATGCATTAGTTTAATCATTGTAATGAAATGCCATTAATATAGACTCACAATGGGACAAAACAAAGACTTACATGCTGCTTTTTTTTTTTTAAGCAGGCTTCAACTACTGAGACAGAAATTGGACCTATGAGACTGACACAAGATCCTATTCAGGTAGGACTTCTCCTACTTGGCAATAAAAAAACTATCTGTCTTACTTTACCAATAAACATTAAGTGCTACAGTCCCCCCCCCCAAAAAAAAACGTTTTGTAGGGAGCTTCTTTACTTTGAATCAAACAGAATCCTTTAAAGATACTTGGGAGGGATCTCCTGGAAGTTGAAGAAAGTCGATAGATAGATAGATAGATAGATAGATAGATAGATAGATAGATAGATAGATAGATAGATAGATAGATAGATAGATAGATAGATAGATAGATAGATAGATAGATATTTGAATCAAAGAATCCTTTAAAGATACTTGGGAGGGATCTCCTGGAAGTTGAAGAAAGTCGATAGATAGATAGATAGATAGATAGATAGATAGATAGATAGATAGATAGATAGATAGATAGATAGATAGATAGATAGATAGATAGATAGATAGATAGATAGATAGAGAGGAAAGATAGAAAGATAAGAGATAGATAGATAGATAGATAGATAGATAGATAGATAGATAGATAGATAGATGGATGGATGGATGGATGGATGGA
>QLTV01002119.1:512828-538110 GCA_003457575.1 Thermophis baileyi
CCTGGTCGGGTCGAAAGGCGCCGGCGGGTGGAAGGTGGACATAGCGGCAGAAGGAGGCAGGAAGATGTCTGCCTGGCTGGTTGAAAGTGCTGAAGAAGCTAGTCACAGTTCTCCTGGCCCAAGCCCTCGTCGCCACTGTTAGATAGTGGGTAGAGATGACAGGAGACAGACTTCCAAAGCAGCTCTTTATTTCAGCTCTTGTGTAAGCAACCAGCAAAAAGCAGTCTGACAGCTTGCCCTTTTATAGGGAGCTGTCAGACAGACCAGCCAATAGCGTTTGAGCTTTTTCCCGCTCAAACGCTGGACCTGGTTGGAACCATGCAACACAGTTGAAACAGTTAGAACATAACATTTTGTATGTTGACCTTGGGACTGTTTGTTCTTATTTAGGGCAAGTAACATCAGAAATAGCATTATCCATTGAGATTGCTATCGAAGTTATGTGTCCTCTTAAAAGAAGCCTTTTTTTTTCAGTTGTATATTACTATAATATGAAGTTTCACTGGCAAAATCCATTGACATCAATAGGCCCAAACTGGAATCTTGGAAATAACAGGAAACCATAATTATTTTGGCTATGATTTATTGTCTTTATTTCCTACAGGAATACCAATGATGTTTGAAGTATCTTAAAACCATAGTTTTCATATACTACCATATGCCTGAGCATTCTTTTTGCGTTAATCAAAAGCAGTTGAAGTTTCCTGTCAATTGTGCCATGGACAGATATTCTATATTAGTAAACATCCATGTTATGTGCTAGTTAGTAATTTCTATTAGGAAATGCCATCCTAATTTTGTGCAATTAAACTGTTATACTTAGAGAGAGTTCGGTGTAATAGTTAAGGTGGCAAGTGGGACATCATGAGTTCTAGTCCCATTTTAGGCATGAAGCCAACTGGGTGACTTTGGGCCAGCCCCTCTTTCTCAACCCTAGGAAGGAGGCAATGGAAAACCACTTCCAAGATCCTGCCAAGAAAACTGCAGGCACTTGTCCAGACAGTTGTCAGAAGAGAACACTGACTTGGAGGCACACAGGCATACATTCACCTTGCTTATTATTTTGTAAGCAAAGAAGATGCATGTATACAATAACTTCAATTCAAGTTTCAAATACAGCACTTGTTTTCCCTTGGTAATAATTATTTTCGTGAAAGTCTTTATTCATATTTTTATTGAGAGATTTTATTCCCTAGTATAGCTTTCCCAATCTGATAATCACCTCACCCAAATGGAATTATTACTTCTAGAACTGCAAGCCAGTGGAGATTGTAATTCTAAGAGTTGTAAGATCAATATACAGTATGTAGATAGTAACAGGATCCTGGCCTCTCTTATTAAAACACAAAGTTGGCAACGTGATGTGAATGGGCAATAATGTGATCTCCCACACTTCTTGCCCAAAGATTTTCTAAAAATCATTTAAATTTAAAAAAAATTACAAATGAATGTTATTTATACATGTTATAAATTCAGGCACCAACTTCTAGTGCAGAAATGCTTTTACCTCCACAAAAAACCCTCTGGAACAATAGAGAACACCCAGGAGACTCATTCACATTTCTTTAAATTGGTGCTTCAGTGATTAGTTATGCCTGCCATTATACCTACTGGATTGTCTGGCAGCTGTAGAGAACAAAGAATCACCAAATGCATTTTTTTGGAGATGCAATTGGGCCACATCTCCAAATATTGCTTATGCCTCATTCAAAGGCGCTTCCTTCTGGGTCATCTGGCTCAAAGCATTGCTATTTATTAAGGATTGGGGGAAAAACCAGGAGCCAACATCTCTACATGCTTTCCCTATATTGTTTGCCTTTTAGAATTGCTTTCCCTTGAGTTTGGTGTTTTGCAAGCTAAAAGTATTTGTTGGTTAACTCATCAGTAGACAGATTATTGTAGAAGTAAATTATTATGACCAGTGACATCTACTTTTTGTTTTCGTATTTCCCAGAGATTTTTGGAGAATAACAGCATCATTGCTTGTTACAATGAACTAATTCAAATAGAACATGGTGAGGTGCGATCACAGTTCAAATTACGGTATGTAAGCATATTTGTTACCATTCATCCCAGGGGTGGGTTCTAACTTACCTCGCTGCTGGTTCACTTCCTCCCGTGCCACATGCGCAGTGCCAAAAAATACCCCCCCAAAAAAGCCAAAAACAAGATGGTGATGCATGCGCAGTGCCGGAAACTCAGCTTCTGTGCATGCGCAGAAGAAAAAAAAAAATAAAAAAAATTCCAAAAAACAAATTTTTTTTCAAACAAAAAAAATCCCCAAAAAAGATGGCGGCGCCCACGGACCGGCACCGACCAAACTGGCTCTGTGACATCACCTTGACATCACCAGCAGATCGCTACTGGTTCGGGCGAACCAGTCCGAACCGGGAGGAGCCCACCAGAGGTGGGTTCCTCCTGGTTCGGACCGGATCACCCGAACCAGTAGCGACCTGCTGGTGATGTCACGATGATGTCACGGATCCGGTTCGGTCGGTGCTGGTCCGTGGGCGCCGCCATCTTTTTTAAAAAAAAATTGGGAAAAAAATTTTTTTGAATTTTTTTCTTCTTCTGTGCATGCGCAGAAGTCGAGTTTCTGGCACTGCACATGCGCCACCATCGTGTTTTTGGCTTTTAAAAAAAATTGAATTTTTTTTATTTTTTTGCACTGCATGTGCGCGCGCACGCCCACGCAGCGCACCCACGTGGCACACCCACACGGTGCGGGAGGAAGCGAACCGGCAGCGAGGTAAGTTAAAACCCACCCCTGGAACCCACCTCTGATTCATCCCCTGGGTTAGTAGAAAAAGCAGAGTCCTAGTATTATATAGAGATAACTCTGTCCAGATGTTTAGCAGAATAAGAAGAATGGAAATTAATCAAGGAGAGAACAAACCTAGAACTAAGTTAGAACAAGTAATCAGTGGAATGACTTGCCTCCAGAAGTTGTGGGTGCTCCAATACTGGAGGCTTTTAAAAAGAGATTGGAAAATTATTTGTCTGAAATGGTAGAGTAGCGGTTCTCAACCTGTGGGTCGCGACCCCTTTGGGGTCGAATGACCCTTTCACAGGGGTCGCCTAAGCGCGCGCTAGCCCACCATCTTGGTGCCACGCCCCCTTTGTCAATTCATCGTGTGCGGGGAGGGGGCGGGGAGGGGGTCACGGCGGCGGGGAGGGGGTCACGGCATTAGGAAGGTTGAGAACCACTGGTATAGGGTTTCCTGCCTGAGCAGGGAGTTGGACTAGAAGACTTCCAAAGTCCCTTACAACTCTGTTATTCAGTATCACCGATGCTGTATTATGATGATGTATTAAGAATAGCTTTTCTGACTTTTGAATTGTAGGTTTGTCATTGTTAAAATAAACATAGTCTAAAAAAATTAAGCTCAAATATCTAATTGCCTATATTTCAGGAATAATTGCCAGATAGGTTTTGCATGAGGAATTTTTTCTTCATCCAAGAGTCTTTCAGGGCTCATCTATACTATGGTACTTCCATACCTTTGTATCTCCAGATCAGACAATTTCTTAATGGCTAGAACTACCCTTTAAAAATAACCAACAACTCAGTAGACACCAGATCAGTGTTGCAGAGAATGGCTGGGACTAATTTTTTTAATGCTGTTTGATGGATTGCATTCCGTTTATGGCTTTAGCTTATTTATTTGTTTGTTTGTTTATTTAATTATCCAGAGATTTGCCTATTTTTGTAAATGTATTTTCATTTGAAAAACCACTGGAAATATTTGCCTCCGTGAGCAGCACCAAATGTCAGTTGGTACAATCTCAGGAAGACGCATAAATATATTCCGACTACCTGCAACTTGTATGTTGTGGGTTGCCTCCTCCTGCTTTACTATGTGGAACTCTAAACTTCCCTAATCAAAAACATTTTCCCCCACAAAGTGCCACTTCGTGTTAGGTTGCAAAGATAGACTGATCACTGGATCTCCACACTCATGCAAGATGCAAATTGTGACATAAATAAAAGCATGCATATTTAATATGTTTGAGGAAACATCTGGAAAAATTTGTGTTGAGTCCATGCCTTTCTGATTTCTTTCCTCCTGCCAAATAAAAGTTATAATTTTATTTGGGAAGTGGGATCTATTTATATTACTGCAATAGTATATCATTCATATATTAATGACATTAATGTTGCATAGTTTAATAGTAAACTAATATATTCTAAAAAGTATATTTTTACAGGAAGGTGATGTATTTCCATGAATTTGCATAGGAATTAATCAGTTATAGCATCCTGAATTGTTCCATCATAGATTCTAATAGTTTCTATTTATTGATTAATTACAGGGCTTGTAATTCGGTATTCACTGCACTAGAACACTGTCATGAAGCAATAGAAATAACTAGTGAAGATCATATTATTCAGGTATGGAAAAAAGCACAACTCTCCTTAGAAAATTTGTTTATCAATGTCACTTTAAACTAATAAAGAAAAGAATCACCACTTCTGCCTGTAGTATATGCACATATTGTAGGTATAAATTCTGTTTAGATATTATTTGTCTAGGGAGGTAATATGCAAAGTTTTCTCTATTTTATTTTGGAACTCTTTTCTATTGGTGCATTTGCACTGAGTGAATACAAAGCAAAGCCTTTCTATTTAGGTATTTACATTGGAGGTTTCTCACACTGGGATTGTGCAAAGAGAATATGAAATTTATCAAAATTTGATTTTAAATTTTCTGTACTTGCTTATAAATGTCATTTCTTTTTTTTTCTTTTTTTTACAGTATGTTAACCCAGCCTTTGAACAGATGATGGGCTATCAGAAGGGAGAGTTAATAGGGAAAGAACTTACAGAGCTTCCAACAAGTGACAGAAACCATGCAGATCTGTTGGATACAATCAACACATGCATCAAAAGAGGAAAAGTGGGTGATAATTACCCAATGCTTTTTGCATTCTTTAATGTATTTATTTGCATTTATTTATTACAATCTGAATATGAAAAATCACTGTGATGTGGATTCTCCTTTACTGGAGAGGATTAGGCAGAGACTGGGTAATTATTTAACATAATATTAACAGAGTTGGAAGGGACCTTTCAGGTCATCTAGTCCAACCCCCTGCTCAAGCAGGAGACCCTACACCATTTCTGACAAATGGCAGTCCAATCTCCTCTTGCAAGTCTCAAGTGATGAAGCTCCCACAACTTCCGAAGGCAAGCTGTTCCATTGGTTGATTGTTCTCACTGTCAGAAAAGTTCCTCCTTATTTCTAGGTTGAATCTCTCCTTGATCAGTTTCCATCCATTATTCCTTGTCTGGCCTTCAGGTTCTTTGGAAAATAGCTTGACCCCCTCCTCTCTGTGGCAGCCCCTCAAATATTGAAACACTGCTATCATGTCTCCCCTGGTCCTTCTCTTCGCTAGACTATCCATGCCCAGTTCCTGCAACCGCTCTTCATATGTTTTAGTCTCCAGTCCCCTAATCATCCTGGTTGCTCTCCTCTGCACTTTTTCTAGAGTCTCAATATCTTTTTTATAGTGTGGTGACCAAAATTGGATGCAGTACTCTAGGAGTGGTCTAACTAAGGCTTTATAGAGTGGTATTAGAACCTCCCTAGACCTAGATTGTATCCCTCTGTTAATGCAGCTTAGGATTGTATTGGCTTTTTTGGCTGCCGCTGCACACGGCTGGCGCATGTTTAGCTGGTTGTCTACTAAGACTCCAAGATTCTCGCAGTCACTGCTATTGAGTGTGGTTTCACCCAGTTTATATGTATACTTTTGGTTTTTTTTACCTAAGTGTAGGACTTTACTTTTTTCTACATTGAATTTCATTTTGTTAGATAGGGCCCAGCGCTCAAGTCTGTAAAGATCCGTCTGGATCTTGAGCCTATCTTCTAGGGTGTTAGCTATTCCTGCCAGCTTAGTATCATCTGCAAATTTGGTAAGTTCCCCTTCTATTCCCTCATCTAAGTCATTTATGAAGATATTGAAGAGCACTGGGCCTAAGACGGAGCCTTGTGGTACCCCACTTGCCATGGATGTTTTAACTCAGAGCAGAAGGTTGGGTTCAATGCTGTCCATGACCCCTTTTATCTCTTTAAGTCTATGGAGATTCTCAGTGACCCAGGTCATGGTTGTCCCAAAGATGCTTTTTCAGGAGGCAACTGGACTTTCTTGTGGTTTTTTTTAAATAAGAAAATCTATGATTCTCTGTATGTGTGGTACATATGAATATGACATGCTCCATGAAAGCGTCAGAAGGCCACCTGACTGGGAAAGACTAGATGGCAACTTTGTGGATCTCACATAGAGAAGGACTACAACATACTTTATTATTTTTAGTAAGGCAGATTGGCTACTTTTTTGACTATGGCTTCACTTGACTTGTTTAGGAATGGCAAGGAGTTTATTACGCACGAAGAAAATCAGGCGATAATATCCAACAGCATGTTAAGATAACACCTGTGACAGGTCAAGGAGGGTAAGTGTGTTAATGAAAAAAATTCATTGACCGTAAGTGATGTGTATCAAGTTTGTTTATTTATCATATTTATAGGTGATAAGATTGCCTCTCGAATCAGGTTCTGTTGACATGGTTTCTCTTTGTTTTAAATCCAACCAGGGATAAGTAGCACCTATCCTATAGGTTGCATTTCTGCACTTTTAAGTTGACAAAATAACTAAATCTGAGTAATATTATCTTTGGATTTTCATTCACTCACAAACTCACTCACTCACTCACTCACTCACTCACTCACTCACTCACTCACACATTCATTTAAGGTGGAAATCAGAGTAGATGTAGGGGGCTCCTATCACTTTCTCTACCCTTAAACCAGGGGTGGGTTCCACTTACCTTCCCTACCGGTTCGCATCATGATGGAAGTGTGCATTTTGCACACGCATGCGCTAGCTTCACTCACACACGCGCCTACATCACGGGGAAATGACCCTCTGCGCATGTACAGAAGCCTCTGCGCATGCACAGAGGGTTCTTTGCCAGCCACAGCGACCGGAGAACCGGTTCAGGGGCGTGGACAGCCAGCCATTGCTGCCGGTTCGGCGAGCGGGTGCAAATTTCCACCACCGGTACAGGAGAACCAGTCCGAACCGGCAGCAACCCACCACTGCCTTAAACTCTGCACCGAAGGGGTTGAAATAATTTAACTCTGTTCTTCTGCTTCACATCGTGCTAGGTGGTCTCTGGCACTTCGAAAGACCGAGAGGCTACGTAGCAGAACTCAGATGACAAATGTTGCCATCCATGATGTAGCTTGTTAGTTTTTTCTTCTATTTTCTGTAGGGAAAAAAAATTAAATGTTGCTCTTTCATTATCTCAGAATTCATTAATTGCATAATTAATCCTCAAGCTTGTAAACCATATTGAAAATATAGGATGTATTTAGAATATAAGAAGAAAACAGAAAAAAAATCAGAAAGAACGACAAGAATAATTAATACTTAAATAAGTAAATGCTTAATACTTACTTTACAAAGGACGTACTTTGGTGAAGTGTGATAACTGTATATGATAACTCTAGTCCCTGCTCATCTGTGAATCCTCACTCAGTAAAGGACCTTGGAGTACTCATCTCTAAGGATCTAAGTGCCAGAGCCCACTGCAACAGCATTGCCAAGAAGGCATTAAGAGTGGTAAACCTAATCTTGCGTAGCTTCTTCTCCGGAAATATTGTACTTTTAACCAGAGCATACAAAACATTTGCTAGACCAATTCTCGAATACAGCTCATCTGTCTGGAACCCACACTACATATCAGACATTAACACAATTGAGAATGTCCAGAGATATTTCACTAGAAGAGTATTACATTCTTCTGTTCGCAACAGAATACCTTATGCAACCAGACTTGAAATGGTGGGACTAGAAAACTTAGAACTACGCCACCTTCGATCTGGCCTAAGTGTAGCCCACAAAAATTGGTCAATGCCTGGAATACATTACCCGAATCTGTAGTTTCTTCCCCAAACCCCCACAACTTTAACCTTAGACTGTCCACCGTCGACCTCACCCCATTCCTAAGAGGTCTGTAAGGGGCGTGCATAAGCGCACCAGCGTGCCTACTGTCCCTGTCCTAATGTACCCATATACTCGTTAAATTTCTTGTACTCATAACCATGCTTGTACTTATATATTCACAAACATGTTTATACTCTGTTTATACTTTGTTCGTAATCATATATACGCTTGACAAATAAATAAATAAATAAATAAAATTAAAGTTGACAATGTAAAGGAATTCCATCATTGGAATGTCCAATACCTTTTGCTTGGAATGTCCAATACCAATTAAAATGACGGTTAGAAGTTAAGGATTTGATTATCTCAGGCATGTTGCAAACTTTATACAAATTAAATACCATTTATCTCATTCAGTGAGATGGTGGAAGTTTCTGTTGCAGCCTTAGACAGAGTTTTTTAACATCAGTTGCTCTGCATCAGAGGTGTCAAACTCGCAGCCTGCAGGCTGGATGCGTCACACGCTGGCCACCCCCACCCCCATTTTAGCGAAGGGGGGGAAAGTTGCGATACATCACGTGACGACAACATGACGTCGCGAGTTTGACACCCCTGCTCTACATGTACAGGATTCTGCTGGAAGATCATCTTGTGTTCTTGATCTCTTTTTTCCTCACACCAATGTTAGTTTGTGCCAATTATAAGTTATGGGTGTTTTATAGAATGACCTCAATAACTGCCATAAGTAATAAATACAGCATTGAAATAAACTAATTGGATCTAGATTTTTTATACTGCATTTGATAATAGTGGATTCTTTTTATATTCATAGAAAAATTCGACATTTTGTATCTATCAAAAAACTGTGTTGCAGCAATGATAGAAACAAACAGGTATGATTTTCCCTTTGTACAATTGTTTGTTGCCTTCTTATTAACAACTGGATGTTTCCAAAGTCTTTAATTATGTATTATTTAAAATATAAGTGTCAAATCACATTATCATAAAATGGATCTTGTGACAGTGAACTTTTGCTGCTTGGCAAGATGATTTGCATTTATTTTAGCAGCCTCTCCTATGTCTTATCATATACAGCTAATGAGACTCAGATTTCTCTGTTTTGTAGTGGAAAGTTATGGTATTTCAAATTATACTGTTATAGTCATTCAGATCCAATGCAATGAGGAGGTAGCTATTCAGAGATAACAGCTGCTTCAACTTTTTAACAGATTATATATGATATAAGCACAAGCAAACTATATAGTAGAGATGGAAAACCCTTGGCCTCCAACAATAACTTAACTTTCTCTTTGACAACCCACCAAGAAAGCTGATAGAAGACAAAGTCAATTTTCCCTGAACACCTCCAAGTTGCAGCTGTCTGAAAAAATTGTTTTTGGTGGCCTTCAACAGTTTTTGATTAAGAAAGTTAAGGGATAGTCACTGCTAAACACGCTTTGTGGCAGGTCTTTATCTAGCTATTAGAATGGGAGCTTATATATCTCTTTTGTGTTTCCTTTTTCATATAACACAAGACTTACAGGATACATCATGATGAAAAGTGCACAGGAGATCAGTTTCAATCAGGTTAGAAAATAGTCTTCCTATTATTTGAAGAATCAGAAACAGTCTTACTATTAGGCTGAAGTATGCTTTATATCAGTGATGGCTAACCTTTTTGTCGTTGCGTGCCGAAAGCGCCCGCGCGCCCGCACCCATAATGCAATGCATGCGCAACCACCACCCCCCACGCTCCCCCAGCCATCACAGCTTTATATATTATGGCACTTATGCGGAGGTAGTTGATTCTGGAGTGGAAGTTCTGTCTGAAATCTGGAAGTAGTTTAAACGCTAAAATTACGAGTTATTACTCTTTAGTAGACTGCTTCTATTATATATGAAGGGAACCTTAAGCTAATCAGTCTTTTCAGTCCATGTATCTTTCATTAGACTGAAAAATATAAATTTCAATATATGCAATAAAATGGAAGAACTTTTCATTAAAATAATTTGTGACATAATATTTCAAGAAAATAGAAGAATATAGAATTAAGAGATTGACTTTAAGGGTATAGATCAGGGGTGTCAAACACAAGGCCTGCTGGCTGAATCCAGCCCGCGATGTGGGCGGATCCGGCCCGCGGGCCCCTCCTGGAAAATGTAAGGAGCCGGCCCGCATCACTTCAGCCTGGTCTACCCAATGCAAAGAGGAAACATCGGGCCCGCATCGCTTCGGCCCGGTCTACCCAATGCAAAGAGGAAACATCAGACCAGCGTGGCTTCAGCCCGGTCTACCCAATGCAAAGAGGAAACATCGGTCCCGCATCGCTTCGGCCCGGTCTACCCAATGCAAAGAGGAAACATCAGACCAGCGTGGCTTCAGCCCGGTCTACCCAATGCGAAGAGGAAACATTGGGCCATCGTGGCTTCGGCCCGGTCTACCCAATGCAAAGAGGAAACATGGCAACAGTTTGGGGAGTGGCATCAAGCTGGCCACGCCCACCCAGTCGGCCATGCCCGCCCGGCCCCCCGAGGTCAACCACAGCCCTGATGTGGCCCTCAATGAAATTGAGTTTGACACCCCTGGTATAGATTATGCTTGTGTGGCATAGGGCCAGGCTACTTACTTACGTCTCCTACTGTTTCTGCCAACCTCACCAGATACAGAGGGCATGCGCTGGGTCTCTTCTATGCAGGGGTGAAATGCTCCCGGTTCGGGCATGCCTGCCGGTTGTCGGAGAGCCAGTAGCGATGGCAGCGCTAGGCTTCACCCAACCGCCCAGACGCCGCCATTTGGGTTCTTTTACCCTCTGCGCATGCGCAAAGCATTCTGCGCATGCGCAGAGGGTAAAAGAACCCAAATGGCGGCGTCCGGGAGGGTGGGCAAAGCCTAGCACTGCCGTCGCTACTGGCTCTCCGACGACCAGCAGCCACGCCCGAACCGGGAGCATTTTACCCCTGCTCCTATGCCATCTCATTGCATCCCGGAATCATGCCTTCTCACTGCCTGTACCTGCTCTGTGGAACTCTCCCATCTCCAAAACTTGGGTGGCCCTAATCTTTTTATTCTTTCAGATTGGGGCAGGTGGAACTGAGCTCTGCTAGTATGGATGCTTAATTGTTGATTGATTATTGGGTGTCAAAGAGGTTGTGTTGTGGGGGGTGGGATTTCTTGTTTTTAATCCTATAAATTGTGTAGAGACACTTGCATGAAATGGATGACTATAAAAATGCTATAAATCAGCGGTTCTCAAGCTGTGGGTCGTGACCCCTTTGGGCGTCGGACCCTTTCACAGGGGTCGCCTAAGCGCGCGCTAGCCCACCACGCCCCCTTTGTCACCTCATTGCGTGCAGGGAGGGGGTGGGCCAGGGGTTGCGGTGGCGGGGCGGGGGTCGCGGCATTAGGAAGGTTGAGAACCACTGCTATAAATGCATACACATACACCAGAGGTGGGTTCCTCCCAGTTTGGACCGGTTTGCCTGAACCGGTAGCGACCTGCTGGTGACGTCACAATGATGTCACAGATCCGGTTCGTTTGGTGCCGGTCCGTGGACGCCGCCATCTTTTTTTAAATTTTTTTAATTTTTTTATTTTTTTTGAAAATTTTTCTGGGTTTTTTTTCTTCTGTGCATGCGCAGAAGCCAAGGTTCCAGCACTGCGCATGCGTCGCCATCTTGTTTTTGGCTTTTTGGGGGGGGATTTTTTTTATTTTTTTGCACTGCCCCCACGAGGTGCGGCCACGCAGCGCGGGAGGAAGCGAACCGCCAATGAGGTAAGTTAGAACCCACCCCTGACACATACATACATATATACATAGATATTGTGGCTAAATACCACTCATTTAGAAAGAAGATACTATAAAATAATGCATGTATAAACTCATGGGCTTAATATATTCCTAGTTATTCTCTGATAGGTTTTTTTAACAATATATTATCTTTAAATTAAATCAAGTTTAGCATATAATAAGGCAGTAGTAAAATTGGCTTTGAAACTAGGAAATTAAAGAAGTTGGTTTCTTTGTTTTCTGTTATCCTTCCCTATTTAATTGAGGAAGGGTTCATTTTTATATTTCTGATCCGTAGTTGGGAGGCAATTAGTCAGTCTTTTAATATGGGGACGAAATGTGGCTGTGAAAATAAATCCTACTCCTTTTTAAATCCTTTCCTTTAACATTTATAGACTCTCACTCCTTCAGATGCAAGAACAGGAGGAAAGAATCCATTGATGCTAAATCAATAAATTCTCAAAGTAGTGATGGTAAGAAATGAAATATGCGGGAGATATTATTCAGAGCCCTATGTTAAAAGGAACTACAATTGATGATTTAAGTGACTGGCATTTGATTTAATATTTTATTGTAATCTTTTTCCAACTATCTTGGCTATTGAATAGCAGGAAGGGGCAGGATAAGTTTAAACAATGGAAAAAATAGGCAATTTCTTAGTTTTTAATTATACAGGTAGTCCTCTTGTACCGACCACAATTAGGATTAGCAATTCTGTTACTCAGCAACACAGATGCAAAGTGAAATGTCATGTTACCACGCCTGATCTACAACATTCAGCTGTGGTCCTTAAATGGATCACCCATGGTCATTGAGCAAGTCATCACATGACTGCGACTTGCAAATTCTTGCTGACTTCCCCACTGACTTTGCTTCTGGGAAACTGGCAGTGAAGGTTGCAAATGACGATCACATGACCACAGGATTCTGTAACCGACATAAATATGTGTCGGTTGCCAAATGCCCGTATTGCAATCACATGTCCAAAGGGATGCTGCAAAGGCCACATCTTCAAGGAGTGCTCATAAATCTCTTTTTTCAACACTATCATAACTTTGAACAGTCACTGAACCAGCAGTCAATAGGTGAGGACTACCAATATATGCAACATAAACATAAGAACATATTATTTGGAACAATCTAATTTAAAATAATACGATGTATAAGAGAGTAGCGTTTTTAAATTTTTCAAGTAGCCTTTTTAAAAAGCCTAATTCTTTTCCGTTTAATGCAGCAACAAGTTTACAGAATCATCGACATTCATCTATAGCAAGAATCCACTCCATGACAATAGAAGCTCCAATTACAAAGGTATGAGGCAAAGACTTCCTGATGTCATTTTATACATCAACAATCCTTTGCAAAAAATAAATAAAAAAATAAGCCCATCTATTTTTATTATACTTATTGAAATATCAATTCATGTCACACAGAGATGTTGGGATTTACTATAAAAAGAGTTTCTATTTATGAATTGTTGGTTGTTTTGCACAAAGCCAGTATAGTGAATTTTTAAAATATGCATTTTTTTTTAAATTTAATTGATTGAAGAATTAGTTAATCATTTTAAAAGCCAACTCCTTTATTCGGTTCATAGTTCTTTTACATTGATAACTCAATATTGCATACAGATTTTATAAATACACTGGATTGAAATCAACAATGGCCTTGTTATTTCTTTTCCATTTGTAATCCTACAGGTTATTAATATAATCAATTCAGCTCAAGAGAATAGTCCTGTGACTGTAGCAGAAGCTTTGGATAGAGTGCTGGAAATCTTACGAACAACAGAACTTTATTCTCCACAGTTAGGAACCAAAGATGGTGACCCTCATACTAGTGATCTGGTCGGAGGTCTGATGACTGTGAGTAAAGAGACATAAATCACATCATCAGTTTCACTATAAAATTGGTGGCTGGGGTCAGGGGTCCTTTTGCTGTACATTTCTACCATTAAAAACATACTAAAAAGAAATGTATAAAAGCAAGCAGTTGTAGTCATTGCAGGAGAAACAGTTCTAGATTCTTGGCCATAAGGAGAATAGAATGTCATGAGAGACCTCTTCTAGATTAATCATAAAAACAGCCTTTCATAAGCTGAGATGAAGTTGTGATGAAAATTCTGTAAACCCACATCTTACTTTTATGAATTTTGAAAGTGTGGTAGAAGAGATTAGTTGTTATCTTCTCATTTTTACTCGAAAACTCGGGATACCTCCTTTAGTAGACATTGAGGAAATAAAACAGTATTTATTAGATATTGCATAGGAATCAGGTTGCATGCATTTTCGGTGATTTTTTGCAGATTATGTAAAAAATTTATATAGACATATAGACACTTTATAATTATTTTTAACATTCATATTCATATAGTATCTATTAGCAATATCATTATCTTGCTGTTTAACTATAATATTTGTAATAAATTACATTTATTAAAATGTAATTTCATCTTTTTTCTCTTGGTATATGGAATGGTTTTCTTCTTTTCATTATTTCAGGATGGCTTGAAAAAACTGTCAGGAAAGGAGTATGTAATTTCTAAAAGTAAGTTTCTATGTTAAACTCTCTTTTTATTTGTTCATTCATGTTAATATTGCAGAAAAATTGCTTTTGCTGAAAAAATCAGGAATACAAAACTCTAATTTCTTAATTTATTTCATTAATTGTCTATTGAATTTGGTGCATAAAGAGTTTAGATGTAATAGGTTTTCACACAACACTTGGAAAGATAGGTTTATCCCTTTTTATCACTCCAGACTACTTGTAGTGCAGTAGACAGAAAATATTCATTAAGTTTGTTTTGCTGTAATACAAGAAATAACAGAATAACAGAGTTGGAAGGGACTTTGGAGGTTTTCTAGTCCAATCCCCTGCTCAAGGGGAACCCTACCATTCTGGACAAATGGCTGTCGAATTTCTTATTTATTTATTTATTTGTTTGTTTGTTTGTTTGTTTGTTTGTTTGTTTGTCAAACATGTACAAGATAGCAGGTATAGGTATAAACATAAACATAATCAAAGTGAATACAGATAGATGAGGACAATAGGACAGTAGGACAGGGACGGTAGGCACGCTGGTGCGCTTATGCACGCCCCTTACAGACCTCTTAGGAATGGGGTGAGGTCGACAGTAGACAGTCTAAGGTTAAAGTTTTTTGGGTTTGGGGAAGAAACCACAGAGCACTCATAACTTCTGAAGGCAAGCTTTTCCACTGGTTAATTGTTCTCATTGTCAGGAAATTTCTCCTTAATTCTAGGTTGGTTCTCTCCTTAATTAGATTCCATCCATTGCTTCTTGACCTGCCTTCTGGTGCTTTGGAAAATGGGTTGACTTCCTCTTCTTTGTGGCCCTCAAATATTGAAAGACTGCTATTGTGTCACCCCAGTCCTTCTTTTCACCAGACTAGATATACCCAATTCCTGCAACCATTCCTCATATGTTTTAGCCTCCAGCCCCTAATAATCTTTGTTGCTCTTCTCTGCACTCTTTCCAGAGCCTCAACTTTCCAGAGTCTCAAAAAAACCAAACAAAATAACCCCCTCCCCCACCCTTGCAGCATTTAATCAAAACAAGTTCATTTTAAATTGTCTTAATTTAAACTGTTGGCAAGCTTTTTGCCTTTAATTATAGATGGGATAATTTGTTTATTTATAGATGGGGTAATTTATTATTTGCCTGCATATCAGCGGTGAAATCTACTTACCTTCCCTACCAGTTCGGAAGCGCGCGTGCCCGTCACGCGTGCCTTTTCACCCTCTGCGCATGCACAGAACGCTTTGCGCATGCGCAGAGGGTTAAAAACAATAAAATGGCGATGTCCGGGCAGGTGGGTGGAGCCTCGCGCTGCCGCTGCTACCAGTTCTCTGAACCACTGGCAGCCGCCGCTACCGGTACGCCCGGACCGGGCCGAATCGGAAGCATTTCACCCCTGCTGCATATAGATGGGAAATTGAACAACTGTTCTTGTGGTGCAGCTGGAACAATCTTGAATTGAACACACTCAAAACTATAGAGATGACAGTAGATTTTAGGAGAAGTCCCCCTATTTTACCACCTCTTACAATACTAGACAACACAATATCAACAGTAGAGACCTTCAAGTTTCTGGGTTTTATAATATCTCAAGACTTGAAATGGACACCTAACTTCAAAAACTTCATAAAAAAGCACAACAAAGAATGTTCTTCCTGCACCAACTCAGAAAGCTCTGACTGCCCAAGGAGCTGCTGATACAGTTCTACAGACAAATTATTGAGTCTGCTATAACTGTCTGGTTTGGCACTGCAACCAAACAGGACAGACACAGAGTTCAGTGGATAGTTAGGACTGTAGGGGAAAAAATTGCAACCAGCCTGCCTTCCATTGAGGACCTGTATACTGCACGAGCCAGAAAGAGGGCTGTGAAAATATCTACAGACTCCTCACATCCTGGACATAAACTGTTTCAACTTCTTCCCTCAAGATGACACTATAGGACACTGTATGCCAAAACAACTAGACACAAAGACAGTTTTTCTTCCATGCCATCATTCTGCTAAACAACTAATTCCCACAATACTGTCTATGCCCTAGGATGTCAAACCACGTAGTAGGGCTGTATTACTATTATCCTTCTCATCTTTCCTATTACCTATTCCTTAGTATCTTATGACTATAACTTTGTTGTTTGTATCTTATGATTATGTTGATTGCTTTTATTTAGTATCCTATGACTATCACTGAGTGTTGTATCTTATGACTTACGATGATTATATTTTATGATTATGGTCATGATTATCACTTGTTGCTTGCATGTACACTGAGAGCTTATTCACCAGAGACAAATTCCTTTTATGTCCAATCACACTTGGCCAATAAAGAATTCTATTCTATTCCATTTCATTCTATTTTAAATTCTTTAAATTGTTCCTTTAAGAACAATTTAAGAAAGTTTAAGAAAGTGAGAGCTTTTGCAGGCTGCACTGCAGCTGTGAGCTTGCTGCCTCTTCTGCAGCCTTTGACCTTCAGACTGCAGAACCTTTTCAGATCTTGCAGGTCTTCTCATAAGGAGCAGACTTTAACAGCATAGGTGGGCAATCTCCCAGCCTCTCCTTATCTGGAGAGGTGCCATTGATTAATGTCACATTGCTGGTCTTTGCTTCAGCATTGTCTCAGCTGTTCACAGAGGTGTATCAATCTGCCATTTCCCCCCTCACCTGCTAAAAGAAATAAGCAAACCAAAAGAGCTGAAGAAGCTTCTTGGATGAGAAGCGAAATGTCTTCAAAGAAAAACCAGAAAGTCCAGTTGCCTCTTGAAAAAAGCACCTTTGGGACAACCATGACCTGGATGACAGAGAATCTCCATAGACATTAAGCAAACCAAAAGTGGGGCTTTTTCTGTGTACTTCTGGCAGCTATCTTACCTTTTTCACCATCTCTCTCCTGACTCTACTGTTAACATGCTGTTGTGGCCCGCCAGCGGCCTGTGCAGCTGGTAGCTGATTCAGACAGTGAGGAGGCTGGTGTGATTCACCAGCGGCCTGTGCAGATGGCACCAGAGTCGGACAGCGAGGAGGCTAGAGAGGGCTCGGTGCCAGAGGCAGGGATTCAGCCAGGGCCGTCAGAACCTCCAGAGGCTGCCATGAGTGAAGAAGAAGAGGAGGAGCCTGTTCTCAATGCGCGCGGGCACAGAGCTGCCAAAAGGCAGGAATGGCTCCTGAGGAGAAGGACTACTCAAGAGTAAGGCTTGTGGATACTTGGCCACTCCCATAGCCTATTTAAGTGAGGAAAACGATTGACCAATTTGCAGGAAACAACTTCGTTCATTCCACGTCTTGTCTTGACTTCAAAACTCTTGTTCGGCTCTTGTTTGAAAAGCGTCAAGTTTCCTGCAAATTGCTTCCGGGCATTTGGCCAACAACAGTAAGATGGTGTGGATTATCTACTGTTATCAGAAAGACTCTTCGTCAGACTTTTGTTCTTTTTGCTTGGACTATTGCCGGCTGTTAAGAAGGTTAATTAACAGCTGTTGCCCCGAAAAGACTGATTTATACTTTCATTGAATTACAAACAACTGCTAAGAAAATTCATTAGTAGTTGTTAATAATAAAACAAGGTTTGTTCGGACGCTGTTTGTGCTGTGTTCCTTGGTCCTGCAGCTGGGTCAGAACACATGCATAGACAGCAGAAAAAATAATAGGCATATCTGAAGACTGAAATGCAGATTTGTGATAGATCATTAAAGATCAAGTTTAGTAAGAACAGAAAACAGTGCTCTTGCTTGGGGGCAGTGGGGAACACAAAGCAAAAGAGGGGGAAAAACTGGGAAGAATATAGAACTAGGAAAGGGAAGAATAAAACACACAGGAATGTAGAAGAGGCTGAAGGCCCCTGTCTCAGAGTCCTGTATCCTATTACATACATTTCCATGATGTAGAATCTATTTCAACTTTAATCCAGCAAAGGAGTAGTGTATATAGTTAGGTCACTTCCTATGTACTGTATACAAAACTGATTGAATATTCCTCTACTGTGTTTGCATCACAATGCACAAACTTTGTTATTGCTTTATTAAACAGACTGCTTGCATCTTCTGATGGCCTTAGACTCCCTCTTCTAGAACTACGAGTTATTACTTGTACCTAGCTGACTTTTGCTAAAGCAACACTGGGATCACTATCATCAGCACTGAAAAAGTATCAAGGAGGCTGAGGATTTTATATTTTCACGTTGAAAAGTTCTCACACATTCAAGTTCACAATCTAACTTTTTGAGATGACCTACTAAATGTGATAGCACTAATGTGTTCAACACTGATAGGCCTCAGCCACTTTGTAAGATGGAGAAGAAAGAAGGGCAAAAGTCAGTGCAGGATTCTCTCCAAGCCTAGGACGTATCTCACCCCAGTGTCTTTTCAGGGTAGCTTCTTTTCATCAGCAAATGGGTAAGATGATACAACATTGAATACAGTAGTGGGTTCTAAATCCCATCGCTACCGGTTCGCACATGCGCTTGCGCGTGCACATGCTTCTGCACATGCGCAGAAGGTTCTGCACATGCGCAGAAGCGTCCCGGATGGGTGGGCGGAGCCTCGCACTGCCGCAGCTACCAGTTCGCCGAACCGGGCCAAACCAGGAGCAACCCACTGCTGATTGAATATAACAATATAAGAAGGTAAGGCACTCCTTTCCAGCAGCTCCATTTTACATCCATGTCTTTCCACAGGCATGGGGCTTCTCCCTGTTTAAGCTTGCTAATATCTCCAGCTTAGCCTTGAGACTTTCTTTTTATTAAGGGTTCTTCAATTGGGCGCATGTTTACAGAATCATAATCTGCCTGTTCCCCATTTCTACAGATATGAACCAGAGCCAATCAGTGCCAGTCACCATCAGTGATGCTCCGCCCTGCATTGCACACTTATTGGATAATGAAGAGACCTGGGACTTCAACATTTTTGAACTGGAAACTGTTACAAATAAAAGGCAAGCTTTACACCAGTGCTCATTAGATAGTTAAAAATAGAAGTTGCAGGCAGTTGCAGTTTTGTCATAAATGAAATTTGTGTGGCTTATTTATAATTGGTTTGGCTGTGTCACTGTGCTGTGCCAGGTCGCCTAGGCAAATGCAGGCATCAATAAAGTATTTTATTGCACCACTACACCACGACAGAAGGCCCTCCAGGTAAAACTCCACTTTCCCCCACAAAACAACCACCAACAGCAGGGGTGAGTTCTAACTTACCTCGCTGCCGGTTTGCTTCCTCCCACGCCGCGTGGGCGTGCCGCATGGGCACGCATGCGCTTCACGCACGCGTGTATGCGCAGTGCCGAAAAATCCAATTTTTTTTTTAAAAAGCCAAAAACAAGATGGCGATGCATGTGCAGTGCTGGAAACTCGGCTTCTGCACATGCGCAGAAGAATTAAAAAAAATCCAAACCCCCCAAAAGTCAAAAACAAGATGGTGACGCATGCGCAGTGCCGGAAACTTGGCTTCTGCGCATGCGCAGAAGGAAAAAAACCCGGAAAAAAATTCCCTCCCCAAAAATTCAAAAATAATAATAATAATAATAAAAAGATGGTGGCGCCCATGGACCGGCACCGACAGAACCGTGACATCACCAGCGGGTTGCTAGCAGTTCAGGCGAACCGGTGCGAACCGGGAGGAACCCACCTCTGACTAACAGTCAATGTAACCCAGTTCTACCAGCTGGGTCCCTGGTCACCAGAACCAAGCCCCCAAACAGGAAGAAAGTTGGGCCGCAAACCAGGTGCACGGTTTGCAAAACAAGTTCCATAAACTACAATCCAGAGTCAGTGTCCGTAAAGCAATGTATGAAAATCCAGAGGCTGAAACACGAGTCAAAGTCCATGAGTCAAGGTTTCCAAAAGTCTGGGGAATGCATGCTGAGACAAATGGTTATTCCCGACGAACACACCTTCCCTGGCCTCTGGTCAAATCACCCCGAGCCAGGTGTTCCTTGTGAAGAGGGGCAGGGCAGCCTCCTCATGAGCAGCTTTGCAGACCTTCTCTGAGCTTCCCTCCGCTCCACTCTCCACGACTGTGAATCAGGTGGGGGAGGCAGCTTTTCCTTGTCAAAGGGGATCTTATTCCCCTCAGCGTTCCTCATTGCCGCTGCCCATCTGTAGCCGATCCTCCCCTGCGTTTGTGAAGGCAGGTGGCTCCTCATCCAGTCGACCATTTTCCCCAATGCCAGAGGGGCCTGGAAGAACTGGACGTTCTGCGGGAAATGTCCCAGTTCCAACTCCTACTCCTCCTCCTCCTCCTCCACACCGGGAATCGACAGGGTCATGACAGTCACCTAGCCCTGGCAGGATTATGAATAAAACCTGTATATGATGTGCTTTTCTTTCTGTGCTTCTAGGTTTGTTGCAAGTAGTTTGTAAATTTTAAATATATTAAAAATAACCTTTTTAATTCCATCTAATCATTTTATTATTTTATAGAAATGTATATATCATAGTTAAATATGTTTTATTGTCTGGTTAACAATGTGGTATTCTGGGCTGACAGTACTTAGGGTGGTACGAAATAGCATTTATTGTCATTCACAGCTTTCCTAAAATACAGAAGCTTTTTTTTTTAATGAAACCTTCCCTAAAACACTGTGCTGATACTATATATTTTCAAATAAATAGTTTAAAAGTAATTTTCTTTAATGCTATCTTAGTTTCCCAAATCCAGTCTTTTAAATACAATCTTTATATTGTACTTTTAAAAATATAACTATTTTCTTTCATATGTAAGTTTCAAGAAGTTTCATAATAAATATGTCATATTCATCATTTTTAGATGGATTTTTTTTATCAGAAAGGATAGAATAACTGCTAAGCAGACTGTTCAGTGTTGCTGTGCTTAATCTGTCTTTTAAAACTATTCCCATAGAAATTCATGGTGAATTCCTTTTAAATCTATAGATTAAACCAAGATATAACATGTTTCTATCACTTGTGACTTTTATGGATAGAACTACACAGAATCACATTTTTTTTCTGCTAAATTGTACCTCAATATCCTCTCATTTCATGAAGAAATTGAAACTAAGCTGCAAAATATTTAAGAGTATTTCTTTATTACCCTTCCCTCTTTAAGCCTCATTTCATTAAACAAAAATTTTGGGTACCTTTGATTGCAAGAATGTATGTTGCTAAGATGGCATTTGCTGTTTTTCTAATCCTCTCATCTGAAATTCCAAAGATTCCTTTCCTGTCAGATACAAACTGGACACACCCAACTTACATTTCAGATAACGTGCAAGTTGGGCCTTTATTTCTTTCCTTTAGTCTCCCTTCTCTAATTTCTTTCAGCTGTCATTTAGTTGGTTATCTTTGGGGAAATGGGACCCTGTACCTCTATTTATAATGAAGCAAGAGTGGTGGTATACAGGTAGTCCTCGATTTACGACCACAATTGAACCCAAAATTT
The DNA here is from genome assembly GCA_003457575.1 of Thermophis baileyi. Lineage (NCBI taxonomy): Eukaryota > Metazoa > Chordata > Lepidosauria > Squamata > Dipsadidae > Thermophis > Thermophis baileyi. The sequence continues at coordinate 534,496 of QLTV01002119.1, forward strand.
ATGTCACTAAGTGAGACAGTTGTTAAGTGAGTTTTGGTCCATTTTATGATCTTTCTTGTCACAGTTGTTAAGTGAGTCACTTCAGTTGTTAAGTTAGTAACAGTTGTTAAATGAATCAGGCTTCCCTATTGACTTTGCTTGTCAGAAGATCACAAAAGGTGATCACATGACCCCGGGACACTGCAACCATCATAAATATGAGTCAGTTGCCAAAACATCCGAATTTTGATCACGTGACCATGGAGATGCTCCAACGGTCTAACTGTGAAAAGCAGTCATAAGTCACTTTTTTTCAGTGCCATTGTAACTTCGAATGGTCATTAAAGAAACTGTTGTAAGTCGAGATCTACCTGTAATTTATCTAATAAAATTAAACTATCAGTAACCAAAGTCTGTAAAGATAAGAACTCCAGTGATGAGTGACCTTGTTTCTTCATTCCTCTCTTGTTATGTTCCAGGCCATTAGTTTACCTGGGTTTGAAAACTTTTTCCCGTTTTGGCATCTGTGAATTCTTAAACTGTTCAGAAGCCACACTGCGCGCATGGTTCCAAGTGATTGAAGCAAACTACCACTCCTCCAATTCTTACCATAACTCCACTCATGCAGCAGATGTTCTGCATGCTACAGCATTTTTTCTGGGGAAAGAAAGAGTTAAGGTACAGCTTGTGCTGATAATCATCTATTCATGTTCGAGTATTATTAACAAGTTCATTTTATAAGAAAGAAAGATTAGTCAAGAAGCAATGATTTGAAAATCACAGGAAGGTACTTTTAGATTAAATCCTGAGGAAAAGGCATCCATCTTTCCTTTCCTAACTTGATTACCTTTGGTAAAATAAAAGATGGAAGTTAGAGAAAAATAAGAGGAAGTTACAAATGGACAAAAATACCGGACTTCTCCCTACCATGATCAAACAGTTTGAGAATGGGATTGGGCAACAACACAACAAAAGGCTTGCCTGTAAGCACCCTAACTGGAAGCCTTTCCCAAATTATAAATTCAGATTATTTCACTGAATAAGAAAAAAAAAATCACTATAAAACAGCATACCAAGGAAATCCAATCCTGCTTAATTTTTTCAACACACTAGGATTAACTTGGTGCTTCCATCTGCTGTAAGGCAGCTGTGTAGCCAGAGGGGTCTGTGATGCACGTACAAAGAGATGGAGCTTCATCTGTAGCATTATGTCCGCCATCTTGATTTTTTTTGTAGCCATCCCCCCCAGATACTTCTGGAATGTGACTCTGCATTTCATATAATTGAGTCTGCATTTTCCTAACTGTTGCATTTACAAGAATAGGTAAACTAATGAAGAATCACAGGGAAATGTTACTGAAAAACCATTTATATTGCCTACATGAATCCATATATGAATGCAGATTTATTGATGATTGACACATTTTAACTGATAAAGACTTAATTTTTCCTTCTAGGGAAGCCTTGATCATTTAGACCAAGTGGCTGCATTAATAGCGGCAACAATTCACGACGTGGATCACCCAGGACGGACCAACTCTTTTTTGTGCAATGCAGGCAGTGAACTGGCTGTTCTCTACAATGACACTGCTGTCTTAGAAAGCCATCACACAGCTCTGGCCTTCCAGCTGACAACAAAAGACAACAAGTGCAACATTTTTAAAAATCTCAACAGGTTAGGTTCTTCAAACTTTTCTTGGATTTGAGCCTGGGAATAGGGTTTGGATTTCTGTATAGTGTGTAAATTTAGTCTCCTTCAATGGTCAGTATATGTAATATAGCAAACTGCTGACATTCATGAATATCAGTTCACCAGAATATCCAAATCTGAAAAATGTGATTCCAAATGAAATTCACATTTATATCTCTATCAGAACTCTTTTCGTTGTGGAGATGTACTATATGTTTGCATAAAGTGCATATTAAATACGTTGCAATGTAATGTGTTAATATGAAAATATATTTCTAATAACTATGGAAAGATACTAGTTCTTAATTTACAATCACGATTGGGATTGGAATTTTGGTCACCAAGCAGTATGGTCATTAAGCAAGTCATAAACATGACCGGACCTGATTTTATGATCATTTTACCATGGTCATTAAGAAAATCACTATGATTAAGTGAATCACATGATTCTTTAAGTGAATCTGGCCTTTCCAACTGACGTTGCTCAGTGGAGACTGGCAGAGAAGATCACAAATGATGATCCACAGGATGACTGTAGGATGCAATTTAATCTCGTGTGAGCTGATTGCCCAAATGCTCAAATTGTGCGGGAGTGGTATGATAATCATAACTTGAAGGATAGGTCATAAATCACTTTTTCCAAGGCTGTCGTAACTTTAAACTATCTTTAAACGAATGGCTGTAAATCAAGAACTATCTGTATACAGGTAGTCCTCGACTTATTACCACAATTGAGCCCAGAATGTATGTCGCTAAGTGAGAAATTTGTTAAATGAGTTTTGTCCCATTTTATGACTTTTCTTGCCACATTTGTTAAGTGAATCACTGCAGTTGTTAAATTAATAACCTGGTTGTTAAGTGAAGCTGGCTTCCCCCATTGACTTTGCTTGTCAGAAGGTCGCAAAAGATGATCACATGACCCCGAGACACTGCAACAGTCCTAAATATGAACCAATTGTCAAGCATCCAAATGTAAATCACGTGACCATGGGGATGCTACAATGGCCATAAGTGTGAAAAATGGTTATAAGTCACTTCACAGTGCCGTAGTAACTTTGCACGGTCACTAAATGAACTGTTGTAAGTCGAAGACTACCCCTATCATTTATTATTTTGACATAGGCAACACAATAGCACTATGGTTCCAGAAAATTAATATGGTGAATTTATTTTTGCTTTACAGTTAGTCCTTGACTTATGACCACAATTGAGCCCAAAATTTCCATTGCTAAGAACAACTCACAGTTGTTAAGTGAGTTTTGCCCCCATTTTATGATCTTTCTTGCCACAGTTGATATGTGATTCACTCCAGTTGTAAAGCTAGTAACATGGTTGTTAAGTGAGTCTGGCTTCCCCATCGGCTTGCTTGTCAGAGGATCAGAAAAGGTGATCACATGACCCTGGGACACTGCATCTGTCATAAATACAAGCCAGTTGCCGTGCATCTGAATTTTCATCATGTGATCATGGGGATGCTGCAAGGGTCATAAACAATCATAGGTCATTTTTTTCAGTGCCATTGTGACTTCAAATAGTCACAGGAAATGGTTCTAAGTTGCGGACTACCTGTATTAAGCAATTAAAATAACACCAAATGCCAACATCATAATACCCAAAGAAATACAAATATTCAGTTCAATATTGTATAAATATTCCCAGTATGTAAGTTAATAGAATAGTGAAGTAAACAACATTTATAAGCCAATAGGATATCAGTTTTATTAAAAATAAAATTATGAATGTAAATATTGTATTTAGAATAGAATAGAATAACAGAGTTGGAAGGGACCTTGGAGGACTTCTAGGCCAACCCCCTGCTTAGGCAGGAAACCCTACACCACTTCAGACAAATGGTTGGCCAATCTCTTCTTAAAAACTTCCCAGTGTTGGAGCATTCACAACTTGTGGAGGCAGGTTGGTCCACTGATTAATTGTTCTGTCAGCAA
>QLTV01002119.1:560229-590357 GCA_003457575.1 Thermophis baileyi
CTTCTCAAAATGACATAATTTAGACTATTAAAATCAGTGCAGAAGTTTTCAGTTTTCAAGGTCTTCTAACAACAGCAGCCATTTCTAAAATACTTTCCCAGAGTAATTTGATTGAGATTCCTTCTTCCTGTGTTCTCACATTTGTGGTGACACTATGTAATATACTAACACTCACAAATTTATCAGCAGAGACAAAATAAGGCTGGGACTGCTGGTAGAAAGACATGCTTATAAGGCAAAATATAGGAAGAAAATATTGCACATGAACAATATTAACAAAATAAAAGTTAATAAAAAGTAATGAATGATTTACAGGACTAAGAAAAAATAAATGAGTAGTAGTGAACAAATTAGAATTGAACAATTATTGTCTTTAAACAATATTTAGAATGTGTTCGGGTGAGCAATAACGAAGGAGGAAGAATGAGGGATTAGAAAGTTAAAGATACACTGGAAGAGATTCAAGCAAGAATGAGAAAAAGAATGAGAAAAATAGATTCAATTGTTTGTAAGAGGAACTCCATTCATATACACAACCTTATGAAAAAAAACCCTCATTGAAATTAACGTTTTATTGCAGCATCCCTGAATATACAACTATGTCTCTTCACCCTCTATGATCTCCTAATCTATCCAACTGGCTGCAATAAGCAGTTGCAAAGATCACTCTGACTTAAGATAGTCTCTGAATTTCTTCCTCCCTACTAAGAACTAAACAGAACTATTTCTTTAAAAAAAAAAATTCTTTTGGATTGTGGACAAAACTCCTGGTATTTCCAGCATTTTGTGTTTTATATACAGATCATTCAGTATTCAGTCAAATGTCTTGCTTAGCAACAGAAATTTTGGACTCAATTTTGGTCGTAAGTAGAGGACTATCTGTATGATGGCACACCATCATAAACATGTGAATTGGAGATGGAGCAAATTCAATAATCTCAAATTCAATATTCACCATCAGATACAGGGTTTGCACTAACTCAAAGTATAGTTGATTTCCTGGGTGTTACAGCATTTGAGGTTTCACATTTAAAAAAAAAATAATTTGCCAGTATCTCTCTTCATGTGCACCTAAGGAGATCCCTCAATTATACAAAAAACTACTTAATTGCGAAGGAAGTTATCATTATTTTATGTGTTTAGTACATGTACATTTCCCCTTCCTTCGTGGAATTTAAAACAACATGCATAGTATTCCTAGCTGCATCATATATCCTCTGACTCATATAGCAAGATCAACTTGAAGTACACAGACTGCCAAATACTCTCAGTAAATTATGGTTAGTCAATAAAGTAAACCAAAATGTTAAGGTTACTATTAAATATAAGGAAAATAGGAAAACAAGAGGAATATTACAGAATTTTTTCTGAATGAGAATTCATTTCAATAATGAGGATTTCACTCACAAATTATATTTTTCATATTCCCTTGTACCTCATTACTACTAATATTGTACCAAGTACATTAAAGTATATTCTACTTCAGTTTTGAAATGAAGTCATCCATCTGCATTTAATGGTCTTATATATGAATGATTTTCATCTACAATGCTAAAGGAAATTTTCAAACTTAAGACTACTTTATCCATAGACCCTTTGCTTAGGACTGATTAACAGTATTTCTAGTTGGGTTGAACGTAACATACAACTGAAAAATAATCCAATTATGTAATAAGGTATCATTTATTAACAATGAAACATGTAATTTACATCATTTTTATAGCTATTATTTTTACCTCATCATCAGAAGTTAAATCCTGAATTGACATTTCATTTTGACTTTGTGATAATTTTATTTCTTGTTGGGGGTTCATATGAAGAGATGCATCCCAATTGCATTCATACCCTCGCATTGTCCAGTCCAATGAATTCCACACAATCATTTCACCAGCATGGGAGCCAGTCGCAAAAATCAAATCTAGATATCAAAATAGTAAATACTGATATTGATAAATAGCAATATATTCTTTATTCAAACATTTGGATTTTAAAAATGGACAATATATTATGTTTTATAAAGAGAAATGTTTGTAAAGGGTATAATCTATTATTCTACTCTAATCCTTTCCAAACAGGAGGATTCAGTAAAGTCACAGAGAACATAGTAAAATGTTATATTACTGCAGGCTACTGACTGGCAGCTCATGAACTTTAAACTAACCATGGCTTGCTGAAACCAACCATTAAAATATTTCTCAGAAGCTTAATTTTACTTTGCTGTTACCTTAGTCTCAGCTCTCTAAAATAGAAACCATAACTTTCTACTAGACAGTAGAACTATGTTGTCTCTTAGTGTACCACAAAAGACTCATCTTTATAAGATATAAAGATTCTGTATCTTTACCAAGTCAGCCTACAAGAATGTGCCATCTTTATTCCTCCCTGCCGCCCTCCCCATATTTCTAGTATAGACATTTGGAATATTTAAAAACAAAAACTTCTAACTTTATTAGGGAAAGGTTTATAGAGGTATATAAACTCCAGTTGGCAAAGGTAGAAGATAGTTATGAAAATATGGAATGTATAATGAGTGTTGTACCAATCATTACAAATAATAAAACTGGAAACAGGCTTACCACTGACACTGACCAATGACACAATATTATCCTGGTGATCAATAAGTCGTTTTATTTCAGACACATCCCATTCGGTTCCATCTCTGGAAGCTTTCAATTTTAGAATTACTTGGAAGACAAGATTCATGTTAAAAAAACCTTTATTAAAGTATATGAAACTATATTATCTGAAATACTGTTCTTTACTTCCTATCAGCAACATGTTTGTAGTAGTTTTCGCCCATAATGCTTTTTTCCAGGATATACCATTCCATTACCATGCCTTATTTTCTGTGTTTACTCGAGATGATTGTTAGGAAGTATTTGGGGAAGATGAAAGGGATGAAAAATCCCTTTTAATGTTTGAAATTACAATGTTTTCTGTTATATATGATAGAGATGCTAGAAAATTATCTATCAGTACACTATGCTGCAGATCTGATTCAAAGGTGCTTGGGGATAATAAAAATACAGATTTATTTATTGATTTGATTTCTATAGCCACCCATCTCAGCAAACAACTCTGGGCAGCTCACAATTCAAAAACACATTATTACAATTAAAATCTTTAAAATATTTTAAAACAATAAAAACAGTAAAAACCATTAAAACAATAAAAAACATTAAAACTTCCAATTCAATAGCTTTTTAATAACAATATTTATCTTTATAATGACCATAACGTGCCGTACTTCTTGTGGAGAATAGCATTCACTATTTATTAAAAAACCAAAAATCATCTAGGCTCCTTTCCTTGATTTCAGTGAAAGAATTAGGTATCACAATTCATAACTATAGTTAACTACAGTAGTCCTCAATTTACGACAATTGAGCTCAAGATTTCTGTTGCTAAGTGAGACATTTGTTAAGTGAGTTTTGCCCCATTTTATGACCTTTCTTGCCACACTTGTTAAGTGAATCACTGCAGTTGCTAAGTTAGTAACATGGTTGTTAAGTGAATCAGGCTTCCCCATTGACTTTGCTTATCAGAAGGTCGCCAAGGGTGATCACATGACCTGAGACACTTCAACCGTCATAAATATGAATCAATTGTCAAGAATTTTGATTATGTGACCATGGGAATGCTACAACGATCAGAAATGTGAAAAATGATCATAAGTTACTTTTTTCAGTGCCATTATAATTTCAAACGGTCACTAAATGAACTGTTGTAATTCAAGGATTACATGTACAAGAAAAGATTATCATCATTCTAATATTGATAAACACATTTTAACATATAAAAAGCTGAATAAGATTTTCCCTACTGTAGAAAGTAAAGAAGATAACTTCATGGAGCTATACAAGCTACATTGCCAAGCTAAACACTGTTGAGAACATCAAGGTGTTTGGAAGTGGCTTGCAAGATTGAGGTCAGTCCCACTAGTTAGACCAGGCCAAGAAATCAACTCCACAGGAAGGCTAAAATTACTATTATTAAGACTGGCTATAGTAGCAAAATCTTCAAGTCTGAATATATTGTACTTTCTATTCCTCTTATAAGGAGGAGTCTGCTCAAGCTACTTCTGAATGTTATCTGGACACTTTGGACATACACAATGTTTTACGGCTTGTTGGAGTTTGCCTATCTCCATCAAGGTCATCTTCCTTACTCTCTATAACTATTTATAGCAGGAGTGTACAACCACATGTAAATCTGAATGACAGAAGAGAAAAAATATTCCATTCTCTGTGAACTATCAATTTACCTATATTTAACTACCGGTATGTTTAATTATATTACATTTTAATATATTATATACAAGTTAAACTCTTATCCTGGCTCCATCAATTGTTTGAAACGTGAAATGTGGATTCCAGCTCTAGCCATTCAAAGATCAGATGTGGTGCTCAGCCCACAAGAGCTGGCACTCCTCTAATTTACAGTGATACTTACTCAATTCTTTGCCAACAGCTGCTGCCACACAATTTTTCGGCAATTCAATCATAGCACTGATATCTTTATTAAGAAAGGGGGAAAGCAGAACAAATAGGAAATTAATATCTAGCTTATATGTTATTTCAAAAAAAATATATGTGCTACCGGTACTCTCTGACTACTCTCAGAGAGCTACTTAAATCAGCTGATATATGATTTCTAGGTGTTTTGCTCTCCTTAGGAACACTTCCCATGAAAGCCATGAAAAAAAAAGTTATACAAAACAATTTTTATCTGTGTAGGAGATAAAACACAAAGACACCCCATGAAAGATGTTCCGATTTTTTTATCAACAGATTTTGAGACAATGACTAGTGTTGGGAGGGCTTATTGGATATAGCTAAAGGTGTGCATGAAGCAGAAAATGTGTTAAAACCTGAAACAAATACTATGTTCAGCAGTTCTGCCAAATTGTGCTTGATGTTCAGCAAAAAACAAACCCTCCTCCCCCAAAAATCAGTGGGTTTGGACTTCAGTTGAAAGAAAATCCACGGTAATCACACAAGCATAGTAGGGCAAGACTGGTGTGTTTTCTCCATTTCTTCTATCTTTCCCTGAATGCTCTGTGGGCTGGCCCATCTACTAATTAGCCAAGTGCCTTTCATTCCCTATCTTTTTTTATGTTGCACTTGAAACCAAGGACACCATAATAAAGGGAGGTACGGAAAGGCAAGCTCTTGGAAAACTGGGGAAATGGGCAGGCAGTTTGGACATGCTGAACCTGAAGTCAAGGTGGTGGCTATCCCATTGGGTCCATCCATCTCCCAATATTCCCAGCATTTTATTTTTCCTGCTTTACGTTTGCTACTGCATACTACCAATGACCTTGGATTTTTCTTCTTCTCCCATATAAAAACACTTATCCTTGGAACATTTGTATTCTACTCCATGTCCAGGCCAAAACATACATATCTCAATCCAGACATATATGTCAGGCTTCTCTAGGAATCTTTTGCTTGTTTACATCTGGCCATGGTCAAAATGTCGTTTTCAAATCAAACTGTGTTTGAAATTGTCAGTATATTGTGAAATTAAAAGGAGTTTTCAACATGTCTTCTGTCAATTCACATTTATAGATATGTTCAGCCAATCTACTACCTGTTTCTTCTACATAGTAGTAATTTTAGACCGAGCCAGATCCAAGAATGCAAAATAATTCCTAGAGACTTGGCACACGAACAAGTCAGTCATTAGCAGATGAATTGAGATAATTCTCAATTCAAGCAAAGTCAAGGAAAGAGGCCAACAGCTCTATCTGATACATCAGATCCCATCACAGATCTAATAAACAACCAGATAAGTTGGAATCAGTGTCAGATAAACAAGAATAAAGAAACAAACAATAAGCCATTCAAAGAATAATCAAAGATGAAAGGATGTCTCAGTCAAGGATGATAAACAAAATACATTGGGTTATGAAAAGAAACAACAAAAATGATGGGAAATGCAAGTAAGATTTTGTTGCTGTTATATTTGAAAGTCCTACATGTGTCCAGTAAGAAAATAAATTCTAACAGGTGTTCCTTTTTTACCCATATTTTAGAAACAGAAATTAATATATTTGAAATCAATAAATTTGATATGGGTATGTGTATTTGTAGTTCCATATACACTAGTAAACCAAATGCTTGTCAAAATGTAGGGATCAAATATGTCAATTACTTGTTAAATTATATCTCCCAATTCTGAAATTTGAGAAGATGGGCACTCTAGAAACAAGAAATATAAATAAACAAATAAATTTCTCAATTTATGAAAAACTTTGGATATATAATTTGTCAACTCCCCTTTTCAAATTAACTTATTCTGAAGGAGTGGCAAGACAAGTATGATCCATATTTAATTCATTCTTTAAAAATAAAATGACAAAATTCAAAACTATAAACTTCAAAACTTGAATAACCTAAAATTTTAATTATCTTTTTCTTTTTTTCTGTCTCTCTGTATGTATTCATTATAAATTTCCTTTGCTTGGTTGTTCAGTTTTGAACTTATATTTTTATTCAATGTTTTTCATTTCTCTCTCCTTCCTTTATTAATATCTTATTTTAAATAAAATATTAAAATTTAATATTTGCTTTAGTAATATGTAGGATTTTTGTATAGCATATAGTGTATTATTTAATATTAGTTTTTCTTCTAAATGCAGTTTTTATACAGCTATATATTTAACGTAATTTACATAAAATATTACATATCAACATGTAATGTCCTGTAAGAAATGTTAATAATAACCATTTTAACTTTTATTAAGCTTTAATATATGTTATCTTTAGAACCAAAGAGACTTTGCCAAATTAATGTTATAACATTTTATAGATTCATTCTACTGTTTAATAAGTTATTTAAATTTGTTTACCTGCATCAGTTAGATGACTTGTCTTACACAAGAGATCTAATTTTCGGTTCCAAACACACAAATCATTTCCTCCAGAAAGCCATACATCCATTCTTTGAAGAACAGTCAAACACTACAAATTACAAAATCAGACATATAATATGTAATATTTTTGAAGTATGTTTTCAAATAAAATTATCAGGTTTAGATATTAAAACATTCAATTTCCTCCCAGTAACATTTATAATCATTTATAGAGCTTTATGCAGTTTATGAAGCAGAAAGGAAAAAAGGGAAAAAAAGAAAACTCTAATATTTCAAGATCATGTTGAATTATAAATGCAGTTGAATATGTGTCTTCTCAAAGGCAAAAAGGTAAAGGTTTCCCCTGTCTGGACATTCCTGACTCTAGGGGGCGATGCTCATGTCCATTTCTTAGCTGAGGGAGCCAGCATTGTCCAAGGAAATTTCCATAGTTATGTGGCCAGTATGACTATATGCCAAGGCACACAGAATGCAGTTATCTTCCCATCAAAGTGGTACCTTTTTATCTACTTGCATTTGCATGCTTTCAAACTGCTAGGTCACACAGGACTCCGATCTTGATCCCAGGTTGTCAGCTTTCCAGCTGAGAAATTCAGCATCTTTACCCTCTGAGCCATTGGGCCCCTATATTCAATAACACTTATTTTCAAATTAAGTAGGATTGCAATCTATATTTTTCAAATCTTTGAAATAATTTTTTTGTCAAGGCAATATCACATTAAGAATGTTTTCATATGCCACGTCTAATTTTGTTTAAAAGGAAGCAACTCAAAATGAGACTTTAAATACCACAAAAATAATTAGTCCTTGAGATGTTCCAGGTTTTTCAAATAGGTCAACATTAAATATACAAAACTGAAATTAAGATTTTACATTACAGAGAAGTTACCATATAGTAGCTCAGTACTGCTACCTGAAAAGTATCAATATTAAAGACCAATACTGACATTGCTTTCCACATTCTGTGTCAGATAGAAACTTAGAACTACAGACAGTCTTGACTTATGACCAGTTGTTTAACGACCATTCAAAGATACATCAGTTTGTAAACACTGCTTTGTGGCCTGTAAAAGCATTTCTGGCTATCATAAAACATTGCACACCCTTGGTCACATGACCACATTTCGGGCATTGGGAAACTGACTCACATTTACAATTGATTGCCAAGTGCCCCACAATCATGTGGTTGTCATTTCCTATCTTCGGTACACAGACGGGAGCTGAAATCCTTTGGTGGCTGCAGGGAAGCTTAAAAATGAAAGACAGGGAGCTCTTTTGATCCATCCAAAAGACCCAGGAGATCACTTAATGACTGCAACTAGTAGTGCTGGGGTTGTAGTTGTTGAGCAAAGCAGTCATGTAAGCATCTTGTTTAATGATTGCTTCATTCAGCAATCAAGGTTCCGGTTTCCATTGTGGTCATTAAATGAGAATTTTGTGCAATTGTCTAATAAATGATAGAAACATGTATTTGTGCATTTAAAGGAGTCTTCCACCATAATTTCAAAGATGTAATTTGAGAAGTAATCAAGAATACATTGGTTGAGATCCATAGGCTTCCAAGATTATACAAAGCTATTTATAGTAGTGATTAATATTCTTGTAAATGGACAAAGTTATTGAATCAATCCTATTGTAATGTGCTCTAACTAAGAAGATTGAAAATATAAGGTTCACTGAACTCTCAAGGTATCTAAAAAGGAACCCAAAGTATCTAAGATTAGACACAGGCAAACACTAAACCTGCAAATTTGTTAGCCGCAATTGGGTTCTACAACATGTAACAAATATGTAGCTGATAGTACTGCATCCTTAAGACTGACAGCGTAGGATTAAAATCTAAATAAATGAAATAGACAAAATCACATCCAGTTTTACTTACCTTTACGGTGGAATGAAAACAGGATACTCTGTGGATTTGTCTGCCATTATCACAATCCCAAACCTGGTTTCAATCATTAAGGACTAAGAATAGCAGCTTAAATATCTTATATGACTATAATAAAAAAAAATGGAGGCATAAAATGGAGGAGTCCGTTAGATATGATTCTATTTCCTATGCAAAAGTGTTTCCTTGAGCCTCTTACTACCACACAAATGATGGAAGACGACATTTGTAGAACTTATTTCCTTACTGTAAGAGAAGAAAAAGCACCAGGTATGCAAATATGTAAAATCTTTTTCTGAGAGTTTTTATTGATCAACCTGAAGATTATCATCACCAACCGCCTTTTTTGTCCATGCAATGAAGAATTGTGCAGTTTCACAACTGCATCTTATCACTGTCCTCTTTAACCACACATCAATTTGTTGTGGAAATGATGAAAGTCTATTGCTTTTATAGCAGTTTGCTCATTAAAACCCTAAACTTTGATGTAATAACACTATGAGCCATATGCATCATTTATTATGCAATACAAACCAATTCTGCATTTATCTAGTCAAAAAGTAAAGGATACAACTACAGTTCTGTCAGCACTTGCTGTCAAAATCATATGGCATTTTTCTTCACAGGTATCTGACAAAGGAAAAGCTGCAAGAGCTGTGATTTTTTGTGTATGTGCATGTAGCTCAAATAACTTTTCTCCAGTCTGAAAAACAAAAACAAACTTGGTATTATAATAACAGTGCTAAATGAACACAGAAACATGTGTTATGAAGAAACAATACAAGTAATAAGAATCCTCAAAATATTATTTAATTAAAAATGAGAACTGATACTATACAATGCAAATAACTGGTCCATCTAGCTTAACCTTCCCTCACCTGCTGCTGTTATTTGCCAGAAAACCCAGCCAATTCCTATAAATCTGTTCACCGTGCTAGCCAACGATTACATTAAGTGACGGAAAACACATCTGGATAATGGTAGGCTGAGGAAGGTTAATCAGCATTGTGTGGTAGAAGCTCTCAAAATTTCAGGCAGGATCTTTTCCAGCAATACCATAGATACTGTATGGGGTCATAAATGTGAGATGGGTGGCTATACAAAGTGAATGAATAAGTGAATGACTGAATGAAAGAAAATCTACCCAAGAATGATGATTTTCAATTCCTTTGTAACTATTCTTACAGCAAAATCTGCAAAATATTTGTATTATTTTACCTGGCATGTTTCAATGCCCAATATGAAGTGCATTTTGCCTTTTCTAAAATACAATTTTAGAACCTTTTCTAAAAATGTACCAGAGTTCTTATACTAGAAAGTTGAATTCTGTTAGTAATACAAAATAGGTAGTTTTTTTAAAAAAAGATTATTGTATTTGATTTGTGTTTATATTAACTAAAATGATTTATTGTATTAATGCTAGGTATGGAAAATAAGGAAGAGATATGCAGAACCCCAAAGCCAACTAAAATTTTTGTTCTGACTTCTTAAATTTAGTTGGCACTTTGAACAAAATACGTTTGTTTTTACTACTTTAGACTTTAAATGCTTTTTAAAAAGAAAAAGGTAAAAACTGACATTAGCCACACAAGGAATAGCTGAAGGATCTGCTTCAACCTACTCTGTCATCTACAAGTACAGTAGATTTGGTACAGCAACCCTTCCAAGGTGCTGAACAATATAATGGTGCTGAAAATGTAAGTTTGTGACTCAGGCCAAGACATTAGGACCTTTGCAACATATGTCTCTCTCAGCCACAAGTTTGCCATTACAGTTAGTACGCATTGTCTTGTGCTTGATGGTGTGTTTTTTTTCTCCCCCCCCCCCCCTCTTGCAGAGTGGAGAGATGGCTTAAGCAATATTTTTAGACAATTTCTGCTGTGACTGACCCATTGTTTTTATCCGCTCTCTCTCGCAGAACAGAGAGACGGGAGAGGAAGAAATGACAAAGAATAAGCAGACATACAATGAGGAACACACATCTGCTAGCAGCAGCTGTTTGCCTGGTGCATTCAGAGCAGGGAGTCATGCACAAGCTAGGCAAACAGCTAGCACATTTCTTTCTATGTGTATTTTCTATTGTGTGTCTACTTACTCTCTTGCAATCCCTTCCTCTCTAATGAATGTAAATACAAACAATAATTCCTTTCTTGCTAATTATCCCAGCACCTGGATGAACATTCAAAATGGGAGAATGGGAGAAAAAGGAAAGCTGAAGCAAAGTAATAAACACAGTTGTGGTCTGATTATAAATGAGCAATTAGTGAGCTCCTGTGTGCACCTGTGACAGGCCTTTCAGGACCTCCCCCAATTTCCTCCAGTACTCTCCCACCACAGTATCCCAGCAGTCTGTACCTGGGAATCCCTCTGGTTCCTGATAAACCACCAAAGATCTTGGGGTTACAATAACAAATGGAACTGCATGGATTGTCACTGCTAAGCAATGCAATCACATGATGTCACGCTTTAGGATCACATATTTGAGCTATCTCAATCCTAGTCCCTATTGCTGTTATAACTCAAGGACTACCTGTATTGCATAAGTGTCTAGTTATATAAAATTAAAAAATAGTCCATTGATTTGTTAACGGTATCACAAAACATGTAATTAAACCATTTCTGCACAAATATTCTAATACTGCAGATATGCAAATATATTGATAATCTAAATGCCTGTTTCATCTTCACCTTTTCAACTGTAAATTACATTCACAAACCCATGGTTCTTTATTATGACCTACAGAATGCATTTTAAAATGCATTTATTCTACTTCTGCAATAATGCTTGTGTTATAAATCTTTGGAATACACATTACAAATAATAGCTAATTTTATGTTCCAGCAGGTCATGAATTTAAACATCACCCAATCTACATCTATGGATATTTTTATAAACAATTTTTTAATTTCCTAAACAAACCTGGACATTCCAGAGACATACAATTCCATCATCACCAGCAGATGCAAACCTAGTAATGAAAAAAAACATATTGAAGACATCTGTAATTACATTACAAAAAAGCAATAAAAATGTTTATTGATAATCATTATTTAAATAGACCAGTGACAGATATATACAGAGATAAAACATTAATTAAACCTTAGAAAGTATACTTAAATTTTCAAAATGAGATCATGTTTTTATTATTGAATAAATAAAATTTGTATTATATTTTTATACTAGCTAAATACCTGTGCTTCGCTACGAAACTATGTGATGGGGCTTGATAAATTGACACTTAAAGCTTGAAAATTAATGAGTACGGTAGTTAAAAAAGTGATATTATTTCGTTAGAGATGGTAAGCTAAGTTTCTGTTACAGATGAAGACATTATTGTAAGTGTAACAACAATGAAATAGATGGGCTTAAGCCCTTTAATCCCAGCAGCAACCGTGGCTGTTTTGTCTATGTAGCCAGGCTAATAAGTTGCATAGCATAGACTTTAAATTTGTCCCTCAGATGAATTGCTGAGGAACTCCCTGTAAACAACATTCCTGGTTTTGCTGTCTGGCTGGAGGATGACCAGGCTGTCAGATGAACTGACTGTGGAGCATCCCACATAGAACTGGCCATGGGAGAAACAGGCAGCTTGCGTTACTTGTGTCTGTAGTAAAGCTGCTTGCTGCTGTGAAAGCAGAAGCGAAACTGAAACTCCTCTGCTTGTGTTTTGCATTTGGATCAGATTTTTCAGGTGGGGAGGGGGGAGTAGAACTCCTTAGCATCGGAGCTTGTTAATATTAATATAAGAAATACTCATGCTGCGATGGTCATTTTGAAAAATCCTTTCTTAGTGAGCACCTAGAAGCCAAGAGGAACATACGTGGCAAATTTCAAGTTTGTAGGCTTTACGGTTCTGGAAACATCGTGATTAATGCGTGAGTGGTTTTCCCTTTTATATATATAGATGATTGGGCTTCCATTTCTAGCACCTCTGCATTCATTTGTTATAACAAAGTCAAAAGAGTCTCTTAAAACACTTTTGGTATTCATTATTTTAAAAAGTAATGGTTGAACAAGAAACACTAGTCCTCTACAAGTTAAATTTAATTCTGAAACTATATACTGAATTACTACTATCACATTATGTAGCACAGATATACTTTTTAAAATCTTCTAAAAAGAATTAATGTCTCAATAAGAACAAAGCTTTAGATTTATTATTTAAAAAAAAAATTAAACTATGAAACTCAGGCTTTCATGTGACATTCTCCTGCCCGATCAATCTCATATTGCAAATGGATTTCTTTTCACCAAGTTGGTGTTTCATGGGTCATCTGATTCTTTTCCAGTCATGATCACCATCCTCTATAATCTTGTCTATTTCCTGGAGGAGCACCAAATGGTCAAACAAGCAATTTTTAAAGTGTGTTACGAATTCAGTCCAGTTTAATGTGTCAAATGCTAGAGTATTACTTGCAATTTTATTTCATTCCATTTTTTGAAAGATGCTTGCTAAGGCTTAGCCTTCTTTAGTGATCTTGCAATCAATATGACCTTCTCTTCATGTTCAAAAACATAAAAGAAAAGAAGTGAAAAGCAGCTGCCTGTTAGGTTGATACAGGATTTATTTAGTATCTTCAGAAACCAATCTGAGAAAATTTTCCACTCACTGATTTTAGCTGAGCCACAGAGAAAACAAGAAAATCCCTCTGCAAAATTCTCAATAAGATGAAATTATCTAGAGAGCTGAAGCATGAAACCTGGCTTACAACAGTTGACAAAAATACAATCAAAGAACTATGAAAACTAAATGAAATTGTTTCAGAAACCAAGTAATAATGCTAATGTTGTTGGAAGGAATCAAATAAGATAATCATGTTTTAGTTAAAAATCCTCTAATGACTAAATAAGGAACAATGAAAATAAAATTGTATTATAATTAAAGGAAGACATAATATTCTTGTGTATAAATCATTCCTCTTTAAATAAATATTATCCAAAAAGTGATTTTATTTTAATATGTCAAATTTGCTTTAAAACTCTGTACTACATTTCACTGTGTAAACTTAACTATTCAACTAAAGAAATTTGAATTTAATGTTCGTACAAATTAACAGAACCTGCTCTTCAAAAATATGGAATAAAGTGTCATATGTCTGAGAGATATAATTGATAACATGTAGATAATTTGTAGAGTTTATTCTATCTGTTCTGTGATTCACCAAAATCACAGTAAGGTATCTTTTGTTTTGTGTAAAATGCTTTCTTTCCAATGTTTGCTGATAAGAAAACAACTTATAAAATGTATATAACTGTTGTGAAATAATGCATTCTGAGACATCTGTTTCCAGTGAAGTGGGGAAAGCTAATGGCAATTAAAATCATACAACTTGCTCTGTCAAAAACTTTGACAGATGTCTTTTAATTGGGTTTTAGCTAAAGGCTTGTAGGGATTTCTTGTATCAATTTATATATAAGAACTAAGCTGTCCATCATATATTTTTCAATTTGGGAAAGCAAAACCTTAAGATTCATTTTTAAAAAAAATAATTGAAATCATCTTTACAGTGCAAATGAGGAATACAGAAGCAATGTCTCACCTGTAGTCATCAATTGCCACTAGAAAACGCACTATATCATGGTGACCTTTCAGCACAAGAAGCTCCGTATACGGATTCTGAGCTTGTTCTTCACCAATAGTCTGTATAGATTTCTAGAAAAATAAAACTGAACATCATACAATTTATAGTCTTAACATTTTTCAATCAATAGATTATGCCCATTTTCTACTTCTCTTGGTCCCATCCTAAGTACTGATTTAATATACAATATTTGTATATTCAGGCCCCCTTAAAAGCCAGACTATAAGCAGATATATTTACCATGCTGAGTAAAATATTGTATATATGGGAACAATTCTTCTTAAATTTTAGTTAAAATTCTATTGTATAAGTATCCTGTTAGTTTAAGCATAGCTGCATATTTTCCAAGTTTAAGTTCCCAGTCAGATATTGTTAGAATTGTATTTTTCCTTCCAATATTGAGTCATTTATTTTTGCTGCTCTAATCATGTATCTCTTTCAATTATCTTTCTTGATTTTTTTCTGAGATTTACTACTAGGAAAAATTGTGATTTCATTTCAAATCACAATTTTCTGCATTATACTATGTATGCCTTTCCAGTACTTTTACATGTCACCACATGTGGTAAAATGTTCCTTCTGTTTTGTGACATTTCCAACATTTATTGCAGTCTGATTTGTTTGAGTTATTATTGATGGAATTGTATACCATCTATACAACATTTTAAAACATCTATGGCATGGGGACCGGTATCTGAGACACTGCTTGTCTTCATTTGTTTATCAGATTATTTCAGTCTGGACTGTCTCTATGATTTTATGGTTTTGGTTTTTCTTTCTTTCCTTTTTTGCTAGCTTTGTATATGACACCCAGAGTCGACTGGAGGTAGGCATCTAATAAATTTAAATAAATACATTTTGTATCAATTTTCCTTTAAGTTATAACTTGGTGTTTGAATAATGAAAGTAGCCGAAAGTTCTAGTTCATGACTAGAAAGCACCCTTTCTGAGCCCATTGTAATTTTGAATGGTCATGGTTGTTAAACGACCAGTTGTATGTCAAGGACTACCTTGTATGTCCAAAAATAGCACAGCTGATAGTCAGCTGGCAAAGGAAGTAGGCATAATGAAGTAGGAAGACTGTATATGACTTCTCACCCACTTCTTTCTCACTTGCCCTCTATCTGCTGATCTGTTTAACAGCCTATACATTGCTGTCTGTAACAAAAGGGGGAATTACTGGTACATTTAACCTGGGAGAGAGAGATTGCTGGTTCAGTCTCAAATGAATCATTTAAAGGTTTCTGCTATTTCTGTCAACAGTGGGTTTTGCATGACTCTCCTATTCTTATTAAGTGAGAGGAAGGCAATACCATTCTATATGTTCTAAGGCCATTTTATGTACTTCCAGATCCTGCACACTCTGTAGCCAATCACTGGCAGCGCTATATTGTTTAGATACTTAACCATTTGGGAGCCAGGGTGAGCTTGACAAAACATTTGGCAATTTCTTCCTCTATTGTAATCTAAGAGACAGGAAAACTAGTAAACCAAGTCCTGAAGTCTTCTGGGTGGCTGTTAAACTCATATCTTTCCATTGAAAAAGGAGTGCATTTAGTCTATGAAGCTGAATCTCATCCATTTCCCATTTTAAATCCATGTTTCTTCTCTCAATTCTCCCTCACTTTCAACCATTTCTCTCCTTGTTTCTTCGGTCGTTTGCCTCAGTTTCCTTTATTTATTTATTTATTTATTTATTTATTTATTATTTATTATTTATTTATTTATTTATTTATTTATTTTTTGTTTATTTATTTATTTATTTATTTATTTATTTATTTATTTATTATTTATTTATTTATTTATTTATTTATTTATTTATTTATTTATTTATTTATTTAAAAAGAGGAAGAAAGAGTAGCTGCGCAGTTCAGTTTCATATTCACTAAGACAAACACACAGAAGGAGCAAGAACTCGATCTGAAAAATAAGAGGCGATTCTCCTACTTTGAGCAAACCAGTTGCAGGGATAATGGTTCTTCTGTAGTTACCAAGGGGTCGGTCTTTCGCAACGTGGAGGTCTCTAAAAAACAACCAGCTTCCCTAATTCCCAGCAATGTGGCAACTCTGGGAATTGGAAAGGGCCACCTCTTCGGAGGGCTTGGAGAAAACTACCACCTGCCAAGGCTCAAGGCTGTGTAACTGGCCTACGCATAAGGGGAAAAAAAGCCCTCGACACTGCTCTCAAGGCAGATGCAGCGCGGCGTCCACCAGACATAAACGAAATAAACAAAATGCGCCGCCTCCCTTTGTCAGCACAGGAAAACGAAGGATTCCGTTGCCGCGCCGCAACTCTACTTATCAGCGCCCCTCACGACCCATCGCGGGCTTTTACCTCGGCCAACCCTTGCGGCTCGCGGCCCCCTCCTATCAGCCACCGCAGCATTGCGAGAGGCGGAGTCCGGCCGCCTGGGATGACGGCCTTCGTGTCTCCGGTTGAAATGCCGGTAGTTGTCAGACGCAGCTGGCGTCCCTAGCCTTAACGCGGAAGGCTTGTCCCTCGCCTCTCGCCGTACTTGCAAGGGGGCGGGGCCGGGGGAGGGGATCGCGGGAGGAAATTCAGAAGATACCTCCGCGGTTAATCGGTCCATGGGATAGAAACACTGGTTTTTCCCTGGTTTCCTGGATGCTAAACTGGATCCGACTAAAGTAGATTCCTCTAGATGCTAAACTAGATCCGACTTTGCTAAACTAGATCCGACTAAACTAGATGCTAAACTAGATCCGACCGGTTGCTAAACTAGATCCAACAAATGGACAACCATTTGACCAGGATGTTATAAGTCTCCTGCCTTGAGCAAGGGGTTGGACTAGAAGACCTCTAAGGTCCCTTCCAGCCCTACAATTCTATGTTATATGGTACTAGTAGCTAGATACCCGTGCTTCGCTACGAAACTATGTGATGGGGCTTGATAAATTGACAGTTAAAGCTTGAAAATATTCCAACTCTGTTCCAACTGCCAGTTGCCTTATATTTTCCTTCCCTCCCTCTCTTTCTCCTTCCTTCCTCTCCCTCTCCCTCCAAACAGTTGGAACAGAGTTCTTTTCAGGTGGGGAGGGGGAGTAGAAAGTCTAACTCCTTAGCATCAGAGCGTGTTAATAATAATATAAGAAATACTAATGATCTGATGGTCATTTCAAAAAATTCTTTCTTAGCGAGCGCCTAGAAGCCAAGAGGAACATACGTGCCAAGTTTCAAGTTTGTAGGCTTTACTATTCTGGAGATTTCGTGATGATGCATGAGTGGTATTTGGCTTTTATATATATAGATATCAGGTGCCAAATTGGCACCCTGTCAATCTTAATACATGAGCCAGGAGGTCTTCGCCAACCTGGTGCTCTCCCGATATATAGGCTTTCAATTCCCTTGATTCCCAGCCAGCATGACCCGAACTGGCTAGGAATGGAGGGATCTGAAGTTGAAATATCCACAAGTTATGGGAGGTTGGATGCTTTTATAAGGGCAGTCTCAGTTTTCAGCAATTGCATGACAGGCATAAAATCAACAGGAGCCATTTTTCTCCTTACCGATAAGTGGGAATACCGTCAAGTGTTTATCTCCTATTGGTATTTTGTGGTATTTTGAAGCAGGGATAAGCACTCTGATTTTCCAGATTTTGAGCTCCAACTCAAACTAACATGGGAAAGAGTCAACTATTGGAGTAATCCAGCACAAAATTTGAAGAAGCACCTACCGTAATGCCATCTCTGTCTTTCTTAAACAGGTAGCCATTCTAACTTCAGTCTCCAATTTTTAAAATAAAGAAGATGAAGGTTATATAATATTAAAATTAAGTAATATTATATTGGTTATTACAGAACAGGACACATATTGAATGAAGAATAGCCCTTGATTATTCTGAAAAGTCTGATAAGATCATGGGTTGTCCAGTTTAAGAATTAATATATCCTCACCCTGTGCCATTAATCATTAAAACCCCAACACTTTAGGGTTGTCCTTAGATAGGGTAATCAGATTCATAGGGTGGAGTGTGGTCCTTTGAAGGGTTCTGTTTTGCATGGCTAATACATTGATGCACTAATAACTAGATTATTTCCAGGCACAGTTCAGATGTCAGAAAGTGTCAGAAGTTACCTTTCCTTCTTGCATTTAAGCAGGTTGTGAAAACCGTTGTTTTACAATTAACTTTCTGCTCCAGATAATTAGTCCACGAGTCTTCCTTCAAGCATGTATATTTTTGTTTAATCTTTAATTGAATATTACCGTATTATAATATTCTGTTTTTACAACAATTTTAAAACTCTTTTTATAATTGTACATTGTGCAGAGTATTAGATTGAGCTGTTAACAAATACAGCAGGTAAAGAAATTAATAAATCTATGGAAACTGTTCTGGCTCTCTATCATAGATAGTTAAATACCTAATTATCTTAGGTAATTATCAGGGAGAAAGATCACCCTGCAGTGACAATTGAAACAGAATTTGTCCTCTCTGGACATTTCACTAAACGTTTTATGTTACTTGCATAACAAATAAACCTTGTGAGGTTTATTGACCAGTATTAAATTATTTAGTGCTACTTAACAGTTTTCAGGTCTAAACCAGGAAAAGTTTGTGGTATTGCACCAAAAGTTATAGGAGGCCTACCCAGCAGAAAGCCTACAGGATTCTGTCCATTTTATTGATACAAGAGAATTCCATAAGTCTGTTATTTTAACTCTTGCTCACTGTTTTGTAGGAATAAGTAAGTATTCCAAACAAAACATCTTTTTGTATTTATTAAATGTATTTAATAAATAAACATTTATTAAGATATCCAAACAACTTTCGTGTAATGGCTCAGATGCTGAACTAAAAACTGGGAGACCATGAATTCTGCTCCTCTCTTAGTCATGGAAGCCAGCTGTATGATTTTGAGGCAGTCATTCTTAGGTCAACCCACCTCACTGGATTGTTGTGGGGAAAATAGGAGTAGTGACCATTATGCATGCTGCCTCAAGTTGTAAAAATAAAGGTTGGGATATAACCCTAATACATAATAATTATTGTTTTAATCGATCAAAAGGCCAGAAAGAATAATGTTACTACTTAAGTTTGTGGTTTGGGTTTACCTGGAGTGCATTTACATAGCATTTTTTCCCAATCCAGTGCTTTTCCCCTTCTCCAAGTTCTATTAATATATTCTGCAATGGCATTAATTTTTGAAGAAAGGTTCAGATGCTAGTCAAGTTGATGATTTGCTTTTAGAAAAAAAAACCATAGAATTTATCCATATCCCACATCTGCTTTGTTATCTTCAGAACAAATTTAGCAAAAGTTTATTATCTGGACTAGAGGGTGGAATGAGAAGTGGGTGGCTGACACTTTGTAATGATGTACTAGATTTCTCTGCATGCGTTCTGCAGTCATGCTGCACTTGGCCACACACTCCCATTGGAGATTTATTTTGGAAGTTGGCATATGATCAAAGGTACTCTGTCTTGATCTTTTACATTTTTAATATTGATATCTGTAATAGACATCCCTTAGCAATGCATCAATTGGCTAAGGCACAATCAAGTACAATCATTGTACAAAGCAACAGAAGGAACTAAAACATCCCCTGTGTTTAAAGAAAATTACTACTGTTAGGAGAGCTCTTAATGCAAATTAGCTATAAGGAGCTTTTACTAGTACAAGTCTTTGTGAGTTCATTGATCCTTTTTTTGTGTCACCTTGTTTATATTCTAAGGAGCAGTTGTAGATTGCTTAATGGGAACCAAGAGACATGCTGTAGCTTTTCATTTGCCGTTACAGAATTTCTAATGAGTATTTTGGTGATGACACAAATATTTTGCCTATTATCCACAGTGCCTCATTCCAAGACAGGCTTTTTAGTAAATGGTTTATTGGTGTAACTGCACATAGTCAGCCATGAGAAATTAAACAGATTGCCATCTATCCTGTATAAACATTGCATTTTATTTTCTCATCATGCTCCTTGTAAAACAATGATTAATAATAGGAGACTGTTTGCATATTCATACACCGTTTGATAAATGGAGTTCACAGCAGATGACTTCAGTTGTCAGGGATGCTGTTGGATCAGGACCTCACATGTCACATGCCAAAAGAGAGCTGCTATGATATGACTGTGAACCCCCAGATGGCATTATAGCCTTGGTTTATTATGTTTTTGTTTTTGTACTGAAGGACTTTTTACTTTGATTTAGGCATTTTTTTTCTTTCCAATTCCTCATGATAGATTTGATCAAAAGAAATAGTCTTACTTTCTTCTGTTTACTTTTAAAGATTTCAGGTATCCTAGGACCCAATTATGAGAGCAGAAATCGTATTCTTAATGCATTCAGCAAATTAATGCTTACAGCATAATGAGATCTTGCCACCGCTCTTCAGTAAAAAGTTCCACTCAGATTTTAAAGATTATAGCTATGGTCAGATTATTTATATTTTAACAGCTTTATGAGAAACGTGAATTCACTAAAGTTTTATTGCACACAAATATTAAAGTAATGCTATGTATGATGGAACCTGGATAAGATTATTGTCATATTGTTGAAGGCATCAGTTAACTAGCAGTTTTATTATGGCAATTCATATTGTCATGGAAAATGTTGATTCTTTTGAAGGGAAAACTGGTGTCTTTTTTCATTACCCTCTATTAATTTCTTTCAGGCTGATGGGAGGGTCACTCATTTTCATGTAAGTCAAAGAAAAGGATTTTTGCTAGAATGTATTAATAGAAACTTGATGCTGCTGGGGGACTTATGGGGAAGAAGGTACTCAACAGAAAGAGTCAATGACTGCAGCGGAATGAGGTGCTGGCGAGTAGACCACGTTTTGATAAGTCCTCTCTGGACAAGGAGATAACTTGAGATTGCCTAGAAGTGCTCCAGGCAGTTGCTCCTTGTAAAAAGACCACAAGATAGTGGTCTGTGGAGGATTTAGAGTTCTGGGAAATGAGGAAATAGCCATCTT
The DNA here is from genome assembly GCA_003457575.1 of Thermophis baileyi. Lineage (NCBI taxonomy): Eukaryota > Metazoa > Chordata > Lepidosauria > Squamata > Dipsadidae > Thermophis > Thermophis baileyi. Next base: position 581,519 of record QLTV01002119.1, read on the forward strand.
CCTCAAAATACAGTTGGTGCCTTTAAAAGGATACTAGATTTGCATATTTTCTTTTCAATCACTTTTGGAAACTGATAGTCAGCTATTCAGAACTTTTGGATCAACACAAATTTTATAGCACCAGGTGAGTTTCCTTCAATCTTTAGTGCTAGAAGCTTTAAAAAGAAATGTAAGGAATGTGTTTTTAATAAACAGCAAAAGGTGATTAAAACTTCAATTTTAGAAAGTTACAAACATACTAAAGATCTAGATAAATTTGAAACATTTTGGAATTAACTATAAAGAATCCTTCCCAGGGGAAAATGATCCTGGTTTGAATTCTTAAAAATAAAATAAGATTTTAAGGCATATTGAAGGATATTTTTGAACAAAAGTCCCAGAAATTAATTTTAACAATGTCTGCCTCTATAGATAGACTCTTTTTAAAAGATGCTATGGAAGAGGAACAATTTCTACCTGATAAGATTGAAACAGATTTGAAAGTGGATTCAAAAATGACAAGAATGACATAGAGAAAGATGTTATACTGGACATATAAAAGATTCCAACTAATATCTTAATAATTAAAAGGGATATGCAAATAACAAACCACGAAAGTGATCTGGATAATTTTCCTACATTGGATTTATAAAAAGAGGATTGTTAAAGCTTTGAAGAATTTTGTGATAAAGAAACCGTGAAAAGAAATCAAATTCTAGGATATTATTTGAAGGGACTAAAAATCAAGAAGTAAAAGGAAAGAATATAAAGTTAAACCAATTCAATCTAGTCAGTCATGTTAGATAACTATTGTGCATATCTAGTCCTCCAAGGAAAAGCGTTAGAGTTATAGAATGGCTGAGGAAAAAACCTAATTTCTTCATTACAGAACTCACTGCCAAAACATAACAGCATAGAACTACAGCTCCCATGCACAGAAGAATTTTAGAGTTGCCATCTTGGGATCGTTTTTTTTAACTTCACAATCTAGTCTTCAGCCTCCAACTCCCAGTATTTCATCCAAATAGAAAGTAGGCCTGATTCTGCCTTTCTTCAAGATCAACCCAAATTGGTGAGGTGCTTCTATATTTGGCTGAAGGATGCTCGGAGGCTCAATCAACACCTTACGGGAAGAATACTTCCTTAGGTAATCCCCCTTTAGTGAACATAGAAGAGCGGCAACTCCTTCATTAAACAAAGGTGTTACTAAGTAAAACTGCAATTGTACTTATGATCTTACTTTAGCTTTTCTTTGTTTTACAGACCTGCAAAGGTCATAAATGCAAGGATGGATCATAACGTTATTTTTTCACCACCGTCACAACTTTGAAAAGTTGCTGTACAAGGCAGTTGCTAAAAGAGAACTACCTGTAAAAGTAGATTTTCCTAATGTGTCCTATTTAGTAGATAAGGAGCTTTTGTCATATAAAACAATCCAAGAGGAAAGCAAGAGAATGAAGTTAAGCTATGTTGCTCTGGAGCCTCTAATTAAAGGCTGTTAAGACCCTGGATTACTTTCCCTGGAAAGGAAAGTAATCAAGAAATTTTTATACAGTGATCTGTTTGTCTCTAAGAAATAGATAACAATTTTGAACTAGAAACATGGCTTAATGTTATTTTTATTTTGGGAATGGGTATAATTATTTAAGCTTTATGATCTCCAATGTGCATTTTCTCTATTCAGGTTATCTTAAGTTACAGACTAATATAAACTTATGTTCTGTTCAGAGTTTATCGTTTTTGCATTTTCCATCTGCCTATGTTTTTCACACCTTTCTATTTTTATCTTTCCCAACGCTGAAAGCTTTGCAATATTTTTTTTCCTTTTCCTTTTTTTAAGAAAAATGTTTAATTTTGTTTATACCGTATGAGATGATCTAATTTCCTAGGCATATGCCTCAATAGCATCAGAAAGTCATGCTATAAAATGTATTTCATTTTTATCATTTTTCTTCTTATATAGGCAGTGGCTCTCTGTCTCGCTTAGTTCTATTAGGAAAACAGATGCCAGGTAAAGGTATCCATGTGGAAGATGGGCAAGGGCAAGATTAATTATCAAAGTATCACACCAAAGAATTAGAGAATAGAGTAATTAGAGAAAACAAAACAAACAAAGAGGGTATTTGCTAGGTAACAATAAATGTATCTTCTGTACATTTAAAAATAAGTGGCTCCTTCCATTCTGGTGTTCTCCCACGAATATCCACTATTGAAGACCGAAAATCAAAATATATTCCTTGAATTTGTGTGTTATATTGTGTAGGGTCAATTAACTAAATCTTATAGAATTACATGATTCTTGTTCTGGTGGGAGAGGGAGAAAAAATTCTTTTTATGTCTTTAGAGAAATAGAGTGATTATTTCTAAGAAAAAAGATGAAAATAAGTGAATTGTAGTATTTTGTTTTGGAGAACTCTAGGTTGTCTATCCTAGACATTTGAAAAGTGAATGAAGAAGATAAATGTGATGAATAAAATCAGGAAAAATATTTAAGTTGTTATTAAAAATATATTCCCTATCTGTTAAAAGTCAGATTTAATTTACCATTTAACCAAAACAATCTAACAGTATGCAGTGTTTAAGAGACGTGTATAGAAAGGCCCATTCAGATCCTTCCCCCCCCCCCAGTTAACAGCCATCTCCTCTATTTTGTTCTCCTGATAAACTTGCCCACAGACTCAAGAATTGGTCATGTGGATGGATGGATGGATCAGTTTGGGGACTTGGTACACATTTAAAATAAGCAACTCTCTCCCTCCCCATAACACAAGGCAACAGCTGGAGGTACATATAGCAGTTTTGTTAATGGATGTTTTCCTGCCAGCTGGTGATCTTTGGTAAGCTGGACAAAAGAAAACTCAGGGGACTGCACAAATCTCTGTCCTTAATATGCTCTGTACATTGTAACTAAAGTAGTACTTAACCTGTAGCAGGATAGCAATCAGTAGTGAGGACAATAGGTTTTATGTTACTATAGTTTTCTGCTGTTACAAGGACAGGTGGATAGCGCATTAACTTGACAACAGAGGAGCATTCTTAGTGTTTCTTTTGGGGCGGATGGCAAATTACATTACTTCCAATAGAAAATATCTGCAGACCTGGGTAGAACTGTGGAGTCTTTGGTGTTATCTGAGTCTGGTTGTTTGGTTGCAGACATTTCATTAACCGACTAGGTAACATCATCAGTAGAAATCAATATGGGGTTTGTTGCAGGGGTGGGTTCTAACTTACCTCACTGCCGGTTCGCTTCCTCCTGTGCCTCGTGGGTGCGCGCATGCGCAGTGCCAAAAAATAAAAAAAAATTAAAAAAGCTGAAAACAAGATGGCGACGCATGCGCAGTGCCAGAAACTTGGCTTCTGCGCATGCGCAGAAGAAAATTGTATTTAAAAAAATCCCCCCCCCCAAATTTTTTTTCAAAAAACAAAAATTCCCAAAAAAAGATGGCGGCGGACCGGCACCGACCGAACCGGATCCGTGACATCATCGTGATGTCACCAGTGGGTCGCTACTGGTTCGGGCGAACCGGTCCGAACTGGGAGGAACCCACCTCTGGTTTGTTGCCTGTTGATAATGCAGTTGGTTGCCCTGCCAGTGTTGATGGGGATATGGTTTTCTCCTTGGTAGTTTCTTGATCAGTGTATTGTTTTCTACGTTTTTGTCTGGTGCTGATCCCTGCTTATCTGAACGTGGGCTGCTGGAGGAGATGTGATAGTCTTTTTGTTTCCTTCTTAGGCCTTTATTGTCTCTCTTGAATTGTGTATAAATGTAGTTTATCTCTGTGTGTCTACATTGCTTTACTTAGGGCCTTGCATAAACATTGGCAATATTCTGTTTGCCACATCCCCATCACTTTGCTTTAATCTTGAATTTCAGCTGTCCTTAGTGTCTATGGAGATTCTCAGTCACCCAGGTCATGGTTGTCCCAAAGGTGGCAAGCTCTGAAGAAGCTTCTTGGATGAGAAGCGAAACGTCTTCAAAGAAAAACCAGAAAGTCCAGTTGCCTCTTGAAAAAGCACCTTTGGGACAGTTGTCCTTAGCTATACCAGTCTTAAAGTAATGCTTTCCCTCTAATTCCAACATCACACAAGGGCAATTGTTTCAAGATGTGCCAAATCTACTAGGGAATCTCCTCAAAAGAAACTGTTTCCAGCAGTATCTGGAAACCAAGACAGGAGTGGGATCAGCAATGGGGACAGAAACTTTATACCAGTATTGTTTCTGCTGATTCAAGGATTGGTGGATAGCAATTTCAATTCAGCTGTGGGGAAAAACCCGTAAAACAGGGGTCCCCAAACTTGGCAACTTTAAGACTTGTGGACTTCAACTCCCAGAATTCTCTAGCCAGCTGTGCTGGCTAGAGAATTTTGGAAGTTGAAGTCCACAAGTCTTAAAGTTGCCAAGTTTGAAGACCTCTGCCGTAAAATCTCAAAAGCTAAGCAGTTAGCTTGTTTCAGGCCCATCCTGCTTATTCTGTGGAGTGGAGCCCTAGAGATCTGCTCCCCTAGTCTTATTTCTATGGTGCCACTGCCTGAAAGAACGTCTTGATCCAGCCCTTGAGGGCCTTATATTCTTTTGCCTCAGATTGCAACTTTCACTCTGGTTCATCAACTCTTGAAGAACATCCTTGATGTTGAGATAAACTTCCATAATAAATAAAATTTAAAAGATAGATTAGAATTAATTTAAATATAAAAAGAGATAAACTATGGTTCTACTCTGTTAGCCCATAAGATGTTAACAACATCTGATATGCAATAGTTTTACATATCCCCTTGTGGGGAAAAGATCAACTCGCAAACCGCTTTATAAATCTGCCACAGTGTTAGAGTTAGGCTACTGTAGCTAAATGCCTTTTAGATATGCTTCTTCTTTTGAGCTTCCATATTTACAAATGAAAGCTTTTTCAAACCACGTCTTTTAATATAATTTGCATATTTAGTAATACATTGATTAACATTAAACACGGATTATTGCAATTTATTTCAGAAACAGATGGGATGCATTAAGTGAAGAAAAAAAAAAAGGCCTGCGTATTTAAATAGAACAGACTCGCTGGCTGACGATTGATGAGTGATGAACAGAAAAAGTTTGTTAATTGACGGGGGAGGCAGCGAGAGGCATCCGGCACGCGCCTTTCTTTTGCAAAAGCTTTCACCGCTAATGGTTCGGTGAGGCTGGTAATACAGTTAATTTTAAATGAATAATGTAACTCAAAGGTGTGCTTCACTTTAATAAAAGCTGTAGCATGGATAAGTGATAAAACTCTGACAGCAGAACGTAGTAGAAGAATCAGGAAAATGGAGGGGGGGCGGGAATAGAAGCAAAAAGTCTGACAAACTTTTTGGTGGACATGTTTTTTTCTCTAAGCTTTCTCCTGTATGGAGATTGGCCACTAGATGGCAGTGTGTTACCAGCTACTCGATTCTCTTCTGTTTCTCCTTTTGTCTCAAATCCATAGAAATCTAGATAAAAGCCTTCGCTGCTGTTCTTCACATAACGTTGTCTATGTGATATCATTTGGGACTACAAAACAGTTGAACACAGTATCATGAACTGGTGTTCCAAATATGCATGAGCACATTTCTTCCTGCTATGTTTTTATTTTTCAGTGATAACCCTGAGGTGCAAAAGATCAACATAAATTCTAGATTTATACAACATGCTGGAAACTAATAGAAATAACTAATGAACGCACATCTTACTCCATCAATATACACCTCTTCATCCAAAATCTTAAACTGACTGTGTTGTCTGAGCCCAGAAACATCTGCATTTTGAATTCCTGGAAATCAGACTGATAAATCTAAAATGGTGACTGCTCCACCATTTAGCCTTTGGGTGAAATTTGAAGTAAGAATGTGCTTGCTGGGAGGTTATTGGAATCTTTTGGCTGAAGAAGTTGTGTGAATACAGGCCCAACTGCTTCTGAGCATGTGTTCACTCAGGAGTGACTAGAACAAGATTTCTCCAAGCTTTTTTTCCCCCCCAGCAACCCAATTTAGGAGGGGGAAAAGACATTGACTGGTGCAATTGAAAGACAGTTTTTAATGAGGAATCCTTTCTATATTCTATTGCTGCAGCTGGATGTCAAGGAAATATCAAGCAGCATTCATTGCAAATCCATAAACAACTTGGGACCAGCTTTCCTGAGAGGTCATCGTCTCTGGTGAAGGTTAAATAGTTAGCAATAGCAATAGCAGTTAGACTTATATACCGCTTCATAGTGCTTTACAGCCCTCTCTAAGCGGTTTACAGAGTTAGCATATTGCCCCCAACAATCTGGGTCCTCATTTTACCCACCTCAGAAGGATGGAAGGCTGAGTCAACCTTGAGCCGGTGAGATTTGAACCGCCGAACTGCAGCTAGCAGTCAGCTGAAGTAGCCTGCAGTGCTGCACTCTAACCACTGTGCCACCTCGGCTCATGTTGCTAAGTCTTCCAGAAGTTGACATTCTGCTTGTTCCATAATTCACCTTGCCTTCCTTCATTGAAATATACCCTTAGATCTTTTAGCCCCATTGAAGACCAAGTTCTCACTTGGTCTATTGAAAACTGACTTAGGTCACATGATAATTCTGCACCAATTTGGAAGTAGCTCTGGATCTCACACTGTGCTATGTTTGAGAACGGAGTCTGTTTCTAACTTAAGTGTGGTATGTTTGAAAAAGAAGTAGCACAAAAAAGCTGGAGCTCCGTTGGACTCAGGTGAGGTACATTTCCCTATTAGTACAAATGCTTGCATACCCATCCATGTGCAATCTGACCCCTGGCTATTAAGTTTCAGCGACCAAGTAGGCCTTTCAAGGAGAAAGGTGGAGGAATGTGATCAATTCTTTGGGCATGTAGTTAAGCAAATGTACACAAAATAAGGTAAGGATAGAAATAAGGATGTACAGGCAATTCATTTTATTCCACTTTTGTTTGAAGTGAGAATAAGATTTTTTAAAAAAATTTCCACAGCAGGTTCATAGGACAATGAATATTTGCTCTGTTTGTGAGTGTTAGAAGTTGGGGATTGGGAAGTGAAAACTAACTTTTGTTGTTTTAATGTATTGTTAGCCACCCAGAGATGGGCAGCCATATAAATTTATTAAATACACATATTGTGGAATTAGCGAACCAATCCTCCATCCTCACTACATTTTTCTCAGACAGAGCTGGTCTGCTCTGAAAGAAATGGTCTACCAGTTCTTTGACCTGTGACAATATGGACTCTCTTTATTATAAAGAAATGGTCAAAAGTACATCAGAGAGTCAAAGCAAAGAAATATTGTAGGCAAATGTAGCGGGATTTTAAGCAAATATTTATGCTAAGTGCTTTAATGTATATCCTGAACGCATACTTTCTATTTATAGGATCCCATATCAATCAGCAGTATTTTCAGTTAGGAAATTAAAGTAGCAAGTCTGAACTTTGACAGGAGTTGATTATATAATCCTCAATCCCTCCCCTTAATTAGGATTTTTATCTGAGACCATGAAGGTAGCCCAATTATTTACCTCAGGAGGGGAAATAAGACTGTTAGCTACACTCACAGAGCCATCTAAACCCCAAGATTTGAGATCTTCCTTCAACGCCCCCCAAAGCAGATTTTTCCATTGCTGTTTTGCCCAACAAACTGAAAGACAAATTAGGTGACCTACAGTGGCATATTGTAAATAGCAATATTTGCTATTTAATAGTTTATTTAATAAATAGCATATTTTGCTACTGCAGCAAAAATAATTATTTAATCATTCTCTGTCTTGTATAAATCCAGAACATTGAGTTAATGAAGTAAACATGGATAAGTTAACCATGGGTGAGCATGTTATGCCAACATAGCTGTTGTCTCTTAAACTATATTACCTTTACTTTTTACCACAGAGATAAAACATTTCTAGGCTGTCTATAACTATAAGAAATGTCTAAAAATTGCAGTGATTACTGCTTTCCATGATTTTTCTTCCAAGGAATTAACAACATATCTAAAAACTCTAGATTGTTGAAGAATGTCTTTTATTTTCTTCTGCTAAAGCTCAGATTCTGAAGATACACTGTTGGTTGTGTTCACAAGGCACACCAAAACCAAACATGCCAGATTACAGAATAGCCCCGTATGTTATATTTTCTTTCTTCACGCCTTTGGGTACATTCATACAACATGCTAACTGTAAATTCAGATAAGTGGCATCCTTCACCTATTTGCATGTCTCATTTCATCATAATGGAGCTGCTGAATGTGATTATGTAAATACACACCTGTATTTATTGCATATGTATTCAGCTTGAGTGGTTGAACAAATGTGCCCATTTCAGCTCTGCATCCTCCAAGGGAGTTGCCATTAAGATCCTCTGCACAGGTTCTACAACCTGCTTGGCCAGTCAAGGAGAAGGACTATACCATATTTTAAGTTCAGTAGAAGGATGCCTGATGGATATCAGCGATTAGACCTCGGAGCTAAATCCTCTTGAGATGCACACTGATAGGTATTTCTTCTTAAAACATGTAGTTCAACTTTACAAGACCGGGTTTTGCCCCAGAGGTGGGTTCCTCCCGGTTCGGACCGGTTCCCCCGAACCGGTAGCGACCCGCTGGTGATGTCACGGTGATGTTACGGAACCGGTTCTGTCGGTGCCAGTCCGTGGGCGCCGCCATCTTTTTTTTGAAATTTTTTTGGGGGGAATTTTTTTCCGGGGTTTTTTTCTTCTGCACATGCGCAGAAGCCGAGTTTCCGGCACTGCGCATGCGTCGCCATCTTGTTTTCGGCTTTTTTTTTAATTTTTATTTTTTTTTTGCACTGTGCATGCGCGCCCACGCGAGGCGCAGCCATGCGGCGCGGGAGGAAGCGAACCGCCAGCGAGGTAAGTTAGAACACA
>QLTV01002119.1:590582-603082 GCA_003457575.1 Thermophis baileyi
AATTTTCGGGGTTGTTTTTTTTTTTTTTCTTCTGTGCATGCGCAGAAGCTGAGTTTCCGGCACTGCGCATGCGTCGCCATCTTGTTTTTGGCTTTTTTTTTAAAAAAAAAATTTATTTTATTTGGATTTTTTGGCACTGCGCATGCGCGCGCGCGTGAAGCAAGCGCGCGTCCACAAGGCGCGGCCACGCAGCACGGGAGGAAGCGAGCCGGCAGCGAGGTAAGTTGGAACCCACCCCTGTTTTGCCCCATATAATAGGAGCATCTAAGATTGTAACGTGTAGGAAAAGAAGAGGTGGAAGTGAGCCAAGAAATGAAATAGTAAAATAAAAAATAAAGTAAGATAGTCAATTACAGTTAACCTTGTAAGGAAATTAGGTAAAGGGTGTGTTTACAGAACACATTATACCACATTGCAGTTGGCGTTTTTATGACATCCTGAGATATATGTGGGCTCTTAAGAATTGACAGGGAGGCAGTTAACCTCAATTATTCCTACTTCATGATGTATTTACATTGTATGTATCTTGTCTTTCTGCCTACAGGAGACTTGAGGCCTCTAACCACAAAAAGTAAAATACGGACAATTACAGTCTTAGAAGCATAGTTGTTACAAGATCAAACTAAAAAGCAAGAAAGAAAGTTGAGACTAACCTTCCCAAAGTGGAAGGAGTGGCAGCTGAACAGGAAGCTCATTCCATTCTCGGGTGAGCAGCCCCAGCTTTTGTGTGAACGGATGTAAACTCATGGAGTCATCGGGAAGAATGCAGTTCTCAGTCCCAATAAATACTCAGGGCAGGCTGGGTTCTGGATCCTTTGGCTGCCGGTTTGCTCAGGGTCGCGCCGGGGGCGCACGCAGCAATAAAAAAAATAGCTTCTGCGCAGAAGCAAAATCCAAGATGGCGGCACCCAGGGAGACACCGACAGAACCGGTTCCGTGACATCGTCGCCGATTTACCAGAACCGGTAGGAACCCACCTCTGACTTAGGGGCAATATGCCAGTTGCTGTGAGTTTGCCTTTAGAATGACTATTTCTTCATTTGGGCTAAACTTAATCAGCTTAAATTTAGCCACTAAGAGCTGGCTGTCATCAGTCCAATGGCATGGTAGCTTAAAAGTGACATTCCCTTATTTTTGAGCTGCACTACAAAGTCAACACTGATGATGTTACCTAGTTAGGGTAATGAAACGTCTGCAGGAAAACGAGCAAGCTCAGAGAGCACCAAGGACCCCTCATTTCAACCCTGAGCTACAAATATTCTCCTTTAAAGTCAACACAGTCTAAGTCAGAATTACTGGGGGCTGAACAATTTAAGCTGTGTCACTTTTGGTCCAATGTCTTCTTGCTTCTTTGACTACATTTCTCATAGCATTTGATTGTGGAAAATTGCTTTAATACTCTTGATGTTTCTGAAAGACAAAGTACTGGCATACAGGATTTTTCTTCTTTTCATGTGATACCCTGCTTATTCTGCTTTGCTCCTTGGAATGTTTTACAAAACAATGGATTGTTCACAGGCATGTAAAGATTGTAACCTCTATAAATAAATACCGGTACATACACATATACTGTAAGTACATATTTTCTCACAATACATGACTGAACGTATTTTATTCCAATGTGGGACATTACAAATGCAGTGAAATCTCAATTTAGCAGATCTTAAGGCAGTGCATTTTGGATGCAACAGATGAATTCTTGTGGTATTTACATCATTTAGGTCATTTGCATAATTACATCATTTGCATCAATTTGTGTCATTATGCAATTGACATGAAATGACACAAATATAATTTGCATAATAACATTGCTGTTGATGACATACTTTCCGATTTAATGGACAATCAGGAATAATGGACACCCCCCTCCCTCTAGCTGGTCCATTAAAATACAGATTTTGCTTTATATTTTTCCCTAAAAGTTAAATTTTAAATGTTTTAGAGTTGAAAACTGCAATGCAAAATTTGCAGAAGTGCAAAATCCACACAGCACTGTACAGTCTTGTTTAATCTATATATTAGACCAGAGCATGCAGGTTGTCCTCCTTTAATGACCAACATTGGTCGTTAAGTGAAGCAATTGCAAAATGAAACTGCAACCCTGCTTATAACCTTACTTCAATTTTCCTTTGCTTTACAGACCTGCAAAGGTCACAAATGTGAGGACAGGTGATAAAGTTACTTTTTCATCTTCATTGTAACGGCAAACAATTGCTAAATGAGGCAGTTGCTTAACAAGGATTACCTATATAGCTCAAACGTGCAATGAAATTCACAGAGAATGAAATATTTAAGCTTCCTTAGCTATGCAAGTGAATCTATCCAATTCAGTTCTTTGCTATGAAAGTTATGAATGATGTAGGATTCTGAGCTGTGGAGCATCTGCACGGGGAAAGCGTCAGAACAATCAAGATGGTGTCTGCAATCACACAGTTGAATGCCTGTTCTTTATGAGCATTATGAAGAATAAAAAAGAAAGAAGGCACTTATCATGCTTTTAAAGCAGAGGTCCCCAATCTCTGGGCCATGGACCGGTCCCGGTCCGTGGCCTATTAGGAACCAGGCCGCACAGCTGGAGGTGAGCAGCAGGCAAGTGAGGAAAAAATAAAACCATTCTCCCCCCCCCCCGGTTCATGGAAAAATTATCTTCCATGAAACCTATCCCTGGTGCCAAAAAGATTGGGAAACCGCTGCTTTATGCTATCTATTCTGGTTCTACTCCTTCCAGGATGTGGTCCAGTCCAAATGTAAAAGCAACAGTCAGAACCACCAAAAGACAAATTCTATGTTGGGGCTGCCTTTGTCATGGTGGCTTGGAATTCTGTTTTAGTACCAGCTCATCAGAGGAGAATCATGTTTAGGGAGGCTGCTTTGAATTCTAGGCACAATTTCAAAACAGATCCCTTGTCCAATAATAAACTGGCTGTTAAAAACAATATCAAAAGAAGCGGAGGATCCTAGAAATCTCTGAAAGAGGTGAATATATTCCCAGGAGAAATGCTCACCTCCCCGAACAGCAATCCAAAGAAAAAGCAAGCAGTTAAGCTGCTTTTTTGCTCTAAAAACATTTCTGAGCAGAGGTAAAATGCAGCTTATAGGAGGAAGTTTATTTGGTTAACCTGTTTATAACCTACCCAATGAGAAGAGCAATTTTCTATCTCTGCATTGTCTGCAATCTTGCAACTTTCTGCTAGTCTTTATCTTTTGCTTCTGGTATGAAGACCACAGGAATGCCTCCATCTCCGGAGCTAATGGTTAAAAATTAAAAATAGCTCTTAGTGCACTAAGCAAACAGGCTCCCCGATTCTGCCCCATACACCCTCGGCTCACTGAAGCTGATTGCTTCCCTCTGTTACATGGAAAGAGCCTCTGCTGTTTGATTCATTGGGAATGAAAGAAGCACATACCTTTTGAAAAGAGCCTGCAAAGAAGACATTCCTATGGCCTCTGTAGGTTTTGGCGAGGTGCGTGCATGGAATCATGCAAAGGTAAGAAAACCAGGAAGTCCTACTGTTCAGTCTCCTGCGTTCCAGCAAAACGTCTTGCGCTCACAAAATGCACACCTTCTTCCCTTCTTTATGGGCCCAGAGACAGGATAATTTTCATCCACATTTCTGAATGGCTTATGCATTAGCTTGCCTCTCTAACATCACCATTATCATTTTCTATAACCGCACAAAACATTAACAATTAAACGTTGTAAACTGACAGGATGGTTAGCAACATTAGTCAATGAACATCACATATGAGCACCACTTTTTATATCGGGCCTTTTTCTTTTTAAAGACTAAATAATAATATTAGATCCCCATCTTATAAAAAAAGATAACTTCTTCATCCTAAAGGCAGCTCAGTAGCCAGAGCTTCAATTGCATTAAAAAAATTTTACCCCCAAATTACTACCCTTCTCTTTCAAAGTTTGATTAAGGATGCCAAAGTGCTTATATAAAAAAGGTCAGTTTACCCTTTTCGCTACTAGAGGGGATTATTCTAACATGACATGTTTGCCTCCTATTGTGAGTTGCGAAAATCCCTCTGTATCCAGTGTGTTTTGTTTGGATTGAGATGGCATGCGGCTGATGTCTGTGACCTTCATGGTGGCTTAGATCCCTGGCTGGCACTGATTTTTGATTTAGTGCCGATCTGCTGCGCTTGTCACAGACTGCAAGGTGCTTTCCATGCACTAATGGAACAGCTCAAGGGCAGAGGGGCCCTGTAAATGTCTATCTCTCACCAGCAATGTGTTAAATAGAGAGCTGAGTTTTCTACATGTGAATGACAGACACTGAAATTGCAAAGGAGAAGGAAACATGGAGCTCTTGTATCTAGGCCAGCCCTGGGAAATAAGGAAAAGCAGCAATTGTAAAAGTGCAAACCTACTCTTATTCCAGGTGCTAATGAATATATATGCAGAGTGTTAAAACAGAATGCTTAAGACAAATACGGATAATATATCTTCATTTAATAGGAGGGGGATAACAGTTATGCATTCAAGATGCCATATTAAACACCATTCAAGTGAAGGGAATCTCACTGGGATAGGTTTGTGCTTATGTGTCCAGCCATGCATCTAAAGTTGCTAATAAATTTTGTTCCTTAATGATACATTGGGGGGGGGGGCAGAGAGAGGAGGAGGAATCCAACCAGAAATTTTGCTTGGTAAGAAATCATCAAATTATTTTGCATACTGCCCCAAGCCAAAATTAGGAAGGCTAATATATTTATTATCCTACTTTCGTTGTGACATTTCTATATAAAATGCAGCCAACTCTCTGATATTTATTAGGATTAAATTGCCATAATAGCTAGTTGGAGCTATCTTTGAAGTATTGATTTTTTAAAAAAAAATTTTTTTTAAATACAATACATAAATGGAGACAGTGACAATAATACACACAAATAACCCCAAAATTGTTTTTTTTAAAGATACGATTTGTTTAAGCAAATCGTCAGTATGATTTCAAATATCTGAACATGATCTATGTGTATTTTAGAATGCAATTCAAATGATTGATGCCGGCTGGAAAGAAAATTATTAAGTAGACCTTAATGATCACTTGAAAGGCATGAATCATATTTTTCCTAAGTTGAACTCCACAGAGAACTAAACAGTCTTTTGAGAGATCAACAAAGACAGAAGAAGCTTGCTCTGATCTTGGCTCCAGAAGTAAGCAGATGATGTGCTGTGGGGTTGATTATTTTAGTATAGGATGAAGCAAGCAATTCCACCATTAACAAACTGGTGCTAACACTTTATCCTCTGTTAAATGCCAAAATGCCAAGTCTCTTTAATCAATGGAAGGCAGCAGATGATATTTGGATAATCATGGATAAAATATTTTTTTTCCTGGGATGAGGTCAGTGGTGGGATTCAAATTTTTTTACTACCAGTTCTGTGGGCGTGGCTTGGTGGGGGGTTCATGTGACTGAGTGGGTGTGGCCAACTCGATGTCGCTCACAGCAAGGTCGAGTGGGCATGGCCAACTCGACGTCACACAGCAAGGTCGAGTGGGCGTGGCCAACTCAATGTCACCCCACCAAGCCACGCCCACCAAGCCATGCCCACAGAAGCAGCAGAAAAGGCAGTTCCTGCAGCCTGTCCCTTTATGGTCCCCCCTCCCCCCGTGTCGTACCTTAAAGGGACACCGCAATCCGGCTGCCTTCCGAGCAGCTCCACTGCAACACTGTAAGCCGCCCAGAGTCCTTCGGGAGTTGGGCGGCATATAAATTTTATAAAATAAATAAATAAATAAATAAACACCGTCCCTCCAGCGCAGCAGACTGTTCTCCTGGCCGGGTCTAGCAATGGGGTGCAGCCGTGCACGCGGACCGGCAGGCAATCGCAGTGCGCGGCCGGCGCGAAGAACAGGGTGGTGGCGACGGGACTTCAGGCCTCTTTTTCGGCCTGAAGTTTTCAGTAGTTTTCAGCACAAGAAGCCTGCAGCAGGCACTCTTTTTCGGTGTGAGAAGCCTCCAGCGGCCGCCGCCTCTTTGCCAGCCGGAACCAAGCTGGCAGAGGTGGCTGGAGGCTTCTTGCGGCAAAAAAGAGCACCTGCTGTAGGCTTCTTGCACCGAAAACTACCAAAAACTACAGGCCAAAAAAGAGGCCTGAAGAAGTCCTGCCGCCATCGCCCAGGTTCTTTGCGCCAGCCGTGCACGCGCACCCCATTGCCTGCCGGTGCCGCTCGCGGCCAGACCCGGCCAGGAGAACGGCCTGCTGCACCGGAGGGACAGCGTCGCAGCAGAGCTGCTCGGAAGGCAGCCAAAAACTACCGGTGGCTGGAGGCTCAACGGCCGAGCCGCACTAGGGACCCCCACCAAGGCGCGGATGAAGGTGAGCGAGGTGGAGGGCGAGCGGGCAGCATGCAGGCAGAGGCCCTGGGGAAGGCCAGAGCCAGGGAATGGCGCATTCCCCAACCCAGCCAAGGCAAACGGCGAGCGGGCATCATGCGGGTGGAGGCCCCAGGGAAGGCCAGAGCCAGGGAATGGCGCATTCCCTGATCCAGCCAAGGCGAATGGCAAGCAGGCAGCATGCTTACTTTTGGTGAGCAGAGCGGGTGAGGCGCGGAGGCGCAGTTAGCTGGGCTGCGTGGCGAAGGCAAAATATATACCCTCACGGGGCAAGCGGGCGGGCGGGGCCAGCAGGTGGGTGGGGCCAGTGGTGGGCGGGGGAGAGCGGTGACCGGGTGACCGGGCAGGGGGGGCGGGGCCAGCCAGAGGTGGTATTTGCCGATTCGGCGAACCAGTTAAAATTTCCACTACCGGTTCGGGAGAACTGGTCTGAACCGGCTGAATACCACCTCTGTTAACCCTAATACCATATGGATTTGAACCATATCTGGTCAGGTCTAGATCAGGTTGATAGCATGAGAATTAACCATTTCCCTACGTAGCTGCTGTATCTATCTTGCCACTGAAGCAGGTGTCACTATAAGTAGCTACTGCTAGAAGATGTCAGGTAAAAAAGTGTCCATTTCCTCTCATAGCATTTTAGTTATAGGCCACATCGGGCCACTGTGGTTGCTCCTGGCAAAAGAGAAAGCAAAAAAGTAATACAGAACAGGTAATAGAGTAACAGCTAATTGGCCTCTTCAATTCTGGCAATCCTGCACTTTTTCCATGGTGAATGCTCACACTGGTCCAAATTAAGAAGCAAAGTCTTTGGAAGAGGAACTATCCCATAATAGTAGCAATAAACATGATTTTATTGATTTGTCAGATTCCAGCATGGTTTTTGTTATTGATGATGTTCCTTTATCCAAAGTGAAATCACCCATGCATTTGTCTTCTCCTTACCCAAATTAAAATATATCCAAACAAGAAGTCCTACTAAAGAACTGTAAGTAGTACCTTACAGATGCTGTCAGAAGATAATGGATCCTTGTTCCAAATTTAGCAGTAGTTCTTTAATCTGATGCTTGCTCCTTTGGCAGTAAATGTCTTTCAACTCTGTAATTTCAAGAACACACACATCAGTTTTGGCTGTTGTTCAACTTGGAATTGTTGAACAGCCTACATTAAAAGAGTAACATTACCATTAAGCAGAAAAAGATAGATCCTGGTGTCATAAAAATATCCCAATAAAGAAACAAGAGATAGTAGCACAATAAACAATTCTTACTTTAAGATTCAGAGGTTTATTTCATGAGCAATTTGGAACATGAACAACTTGTATCAATAACCCATTGCAATGAGGTCCACTGACATAGCTGAGTCCAGCAAGGAGTAGCTATGTCCGGTGGCCCTGAACTCATCCCAAGACATTCTTTTTATACTTTTCTGCACGCATTTCACAACTTACTTCCTTGTTCTTTCTTACTGACAGACTGCTTTCTTACTGACAGACTGACAGACTGATATACCCGTGTACATCTCAAACCTCTATGCATTGGCTACTTTCAGTTCCTTATTTCTCACGGTTTCGTCCTTCTATGTCCAAATATATTTCAAAACTACGTACTTTGCAAAATCACATTTCACAGCAACGGCTCAGCAGGATTACAAATAGTTCTGATACACTTTGAAATCTTTCTATCTAAAACTTTGGTTCATGTAGCTTTTTAGGGCCTGCTTTTTCCACTTAGGCCTTATTGATTCTAATAGATCAATAGGCTATATTTCCGTTTCCCACACTGGTAAATGTTGGAAGATAAATAGTAGAAATTTCCTAAACTAGGCTGCCCTGCTTCCCAGATGTGGTGAAGGAAACTGCCCAATCATCAACCCTATGTATTTAGGTAAAATTCAATGACCTGCCTGGACATCTTTTATATATAGAATGTACAGTATATGTGAATCATGTATGAAAATTACATTTAAATCCTGCCTTTCTTCTGGATTCAAGGCAACCTATGTTGCTGAAGGTGAGGTCTTCTGTAATTTTTCTTCACAACAATCATATGTGATAAGTTGGGCTGAGAGATAATGCTTTGCCCTCAAACACCTAGTGATTTCCACGGTCTATTTGAAACTCGAACTTCATCTCCCTAATTCAAGTCAACACCATCATATATTGACTGTACTGTTCTTTGACCATGGATACAGAATATGATGGACCCAGTCAAGTAGGTATAGCTCAAGCAGAGAAAATGGAAGCATAAACTAAGCTTGGTTCTATGAATTTTACATGGGCTTTTTGTGACTTAGCAGGTGGCTCTGTTTGACTAGTTCATGGCTCTATTCTATTGTATTAACTCAACAAATGGGTTGTTTTGTGTGAATTCAGATTTGTCACAGATAGCAGCAAAAAGTGATAGGTTCTTTGCCTCAATTTGTGCAGACAATTCCCTTAAAATTGCCACTGAGCCAATTCACCCCATCTGAGGGGCCAAGGTTGGAGAAAGTATTAAATTTAACAGAAATACTGTTAATGCACTGTTTTGTTTTTGCCCTTAGAAACACTCTATAGGTTAATACTGCCATTTGTTCTGTTTTTAGCTATAATGCTAATGGTCTCTGTTTGTATTGTAAAGGTAACAGATTAATTGTGAACTAAGTTCTTTGGGACATGAATCTTTAGCTCCTGAAAGCTAACTTGTTAGACCGCATGTAGACAGATCCTATGCAGAAGTAACTCTGATTGAATATACATGCATACATATGTTATTCATTTCAAGGTAAGTAACATTATGCAAAGCACAGAAAAGAAATAAGAAGTAGAAAACAAACAAAAATAAATGAATGAAAAAGAAAAAAGAAAATTCCCATGTTTATAATTTACTCCATTCACATTTCAAATGGTGATTTCCTATATGATCTCACTCTACCATGATAACTTTGGTCAAAACTGAGGCTTTTACATAATTTTTTTGAGTAAGTTAGAGAAGGAATAGATCAGAACATCGACCCTAGTGGTACCCATCCCACCTACAGTATTTCCTGCTAACAATGAAGACAGTTCCAGTCACCTTCTGATACATTTTGGCCAATGTGTCACAACACAATCAGTGCTCAGATTCACCACAAACATGCTCATGCTATATTATGCAAGCTATATTATGATCTCTAACCTAGAGACAATTTTGCAATTCAACTTATCACCCCACATCCTACAATTAGGGCTTGGCAATGTCCAAACAGGCAAGCTAGTGGTCAAGGCATTGTGATCCAAGCCCAGGTTTTTTGTGTGTTGCATGCACATATAAAGGGGTGAAGCTTTGAGGACAATGTCACAATAGTGACCTTGCCTGCTTTGACTCACACATCCCTCTGCACACACTGCTTTATTTAAATCATACTGAATTATTCAGTGACCTTCTGCAGAGTAAGCCTTCTTCAGCCTAGATTCTGTATCTCTGTAGCATGTTCTTGGGATTAAACCTCAGTGAATAACATAGGACCATGGCGAACCTATGGCACGCGTGCCACAGTGGCACGCAGCACCTTCTCTGTGGGCACAGGAGCCATCACCCCAGTTCAGCTCCGCCGTGCATGCCCGGGGTCTCTGTCGCGCATGCGTGGGGGCGGGGCACGTGCAGGGGGGCCACGCATGCATGCATGGGCCTGCGGGGGGCGTGCGGGGGGCATGCATGCATGCCAGAGGTGGGTTCCTCCCGGTTCGGACCAGTTCGCCCGAACCGGTAGCGACCCACTGATGACGTCACGATGACGTCCGGTTTTTTTTAAAAAAAAATTTTTGGGTTTGTTTTTTTTTTTATTTTTTTTCGGGGTTTTTTCTTCTGCGCATGCGCAGAAGCTGAGTTTCCAGCACTACACATGTGTTGCCATCTTGTTTTTGGCTTTTGGGGGGGGGATTTTTTTTAATTTTTTTTGCACGAGGCGCAGGAGGAAGCGAACCAGCAGCGAGGTAAGTTAGAACCCACCCCTGATGCATGCGTGGGGGCAGGGGCATGTGGGGGGAATGCGCATGCACGGGGTGGGGTGCATGCAGGGCCGCACTCGCATGCACGGGGGCATGCGCTGGGTTGCACTCGCATTTGCATTTTGGGGGTTCAGGCATGCGCACGCACATTCGCACACGCACGCACACGCTTTGGGCACTTGGTCCGGAAAAGGTTAGCCATCACTGACGTAGGACATGCTTTCAGGCACAAAAATTTAAGGACTGATGTTTTAGCAAATTCTGTTTTCTAATTATATCTGTTCAAAAATCCATTCTTACATACTTCTGCATTAACTTGTGGTTTTTCTTTTAAGAAAAAAAAGTGTAATTATGTATTTAAGTCAGAATTTTTAAATATATTTTCCTACAAAATGCATAGTTGCAAAAGTAGCATCTCAGGATGGTAAATTGTTTCTGATATTTCGTTGATCTGTGCTTTGTTGCACAGAATTCAGAGAACCATTACAACTTTCACCAAGTTCTGGTCCATCTGCAAAATCCAGAGAAACATGAAGTCTCCAGAATAATTCTGTTCTGATATAGACTGGATTAGTTCATTTTAATGTCCCGAAGATGGCGTTCTCCAAACATCCCTGTCCTCACTGAGCTCTTAGAGTGTTTTTCTAGTGTTTTCGGATAAGATGAGAAATCCCATCTGGTAATCTATGAAGGGCACTGACAGCTTGTGGGTTTCTTAATTCTGCAAGAATGTTCATGTAAACTATTAATGAAATTATATTTAAAAAGAAAAATGTTCCTAGAATCTTGCAACATTTTAATGCCTCATTAAAATCATTAGTAATGCTAATATTAGAAAGAACTCCCTTCATCTTTCAGGGAACCCCAAAATAAATCATAATCAAACATTTGCTAATGCATAGGCAAGGAAATAATTTATATGCTACTGGCATATAGGCATCACGTCCTCCTCAAAAGATGAGCTGGTAAGGTCATACCATTAGAAAACACTGGCAACCATTTCTGCCTCTGGAAATTCACTGTAGACGATATTCTCTTTTCATTTTAATTAAAAATACTGAATATTGTTTATGTTTGTTTTTTTATCTATGAGAAAAATATATAGTGAAGCTGTCATCCAACCGAGGCTTTTGTGGAACACTAGATGCAAACAATGACATGCTTCACTGACCTGAATGACTTACAAAAGCCATTTATATTCAGTACTCTCATTTAGGCTATCTTTAAAAATGAGTAAGAGACATATATTAATAGCAAGAAACTGAGAGGGTGATTGCATCACTGCCCATCTCCAGACTTATTGCAACACTTCATTCTCCATCAGTTCAACTGACATGGCAGTGTAAATGTCGTATATAGTAGTCCGTTAAAATTTTACTACAAGAAGAAGCTCAGCTTGCCACAGTTATCCCTTTGAGGTCCAACCTTTTCTCGGCAAAAAGGATTCCTCCCCGTGTTGCATATTCCCCGAGGAGAGAAGCACCTTCAAAATGCTTTCTTGAAAAGAGTTTTGCATAGAAACCAGTGGTGAAATCCAAATTTTTTTTACTACCAGTTCTGTGGGCGTGGCTTGTTGGGCGTGGTGTGGCTTGGTGGGCGTGGCAGGGGAAGGATACTGCAAAATCTCCATTCCCACCCCACTCCAGGGGAAGGATACTGCAAAATCTCCGTTCCCATCCCACTCCAGGGGAAGGATATTGCAAAATCCCCATTCCCTCCCCACTCCTGGGGCCAGCCAGAGGTGGTGTTTGCCAGTTCTCCAAACTACTCAAAATTTCCGCTACCGGTTCTCCGAACTATTCAAAATTTCTGCTACCGGTTCTCCAGAACCTGTTAGAACCTGCTGAATTTCACCCCTGATAGAAACCCTGGCATGACGTTGTAGTTGATGGACATGGGTTTTATTTCCTTGTGCCTATCTGACTGCAGATCCTCAACACACGTATGAATTGGCCTGTTGCCATTTAGTATGTGGCATAAACATAGAGCTAATGACCAAACTAATGTAGGATTTGATCATGATATATAAAGATGGGATAGTGTGAGAGCATTGCACAGAATTGTTCATTGTATGTAAAGATGTAGCGTATAGCTTTTTCAGGTTTTTTTTTTTATGCCGACATGCTTTTTGCACAAGAATTTTGCATTATGTGAAGTGCTAGGTATCATGTGATCCTAT
>QLTV01002119.1:608434-626685 GCA_003457575.1 Thermophis baileyi
CAGAGGGATGAAAATGCTCCCGGTTCGGGCGTGCCTGCCAGTGGTCAGAGAGCCGGTAGCGATGGCAGCGCGAGGCTTCGCCCACCCGCCCAGATGCTGCCATTTGGGTTATTTTACCCTCTGCGCATGCGCAAAGCATTCTGCGCATGCGCAGAGGGTAGAAGAACCCAAATGGCGGTGTCCGGGCTACCAGCTGTCCGGCGACCCGCAGGCACGGCCGAACCGGGACCTTTTCACCCCTGCAGTGACGGTGGCACCAAGATGGCGGGCTAACGCACGCGGCGACCCCTTTGAAATGGTCGTTCGACCCCCAAAGGGGTAGCGACCCACAGGTTGAGAACCGCTGCCTTATGCCCAGTCCTGTCAGGTACACTTCAAAAGGGCCAGAAGTAAATTGGGGCCCATTGTCAGACACCAGAGTGTCTGGTATGCCGTGGGTGGCAAACAAAACCTGTAAAATTTTGATGACTGATTCTGAAGTAGTGGAGGACATCAGCTTCACCTCCACCCACTTAGAGTAAGCGTCCACCCCCACGAAGAACATCTGACCTTGCACTGGGCCAGCCAGGTCTATGTGAAGGCGAGACCAAGGCCTCTCGGTTTGTCCCATTCAGATGGGCTTGCTTTAGGTGAGTTTGCTCTTGTTTCTTGGCACGTCTGACACCCAGAGACCCATTCAATAATGTCCCGATCTACGTTTGGCCACCAGATGTAACTCCTGGCCAGAGCTTTCATTCTAACGATGCCTGGGTGTCTGTCATGTAATGTAGCCAGGAGGTGGTTCCGCAATGTTGTAGGAATAATTACTCTATGCCCCCAGAGCAAACAACCTTTCACGGTGGATAGTTCGTTTTGCCTTGTCTTGTATGGTTGAAATTGTGGACCCCCAGAGTCTAAAGGCCAGCCCCTCTTGACCCAGTCCAAAACCTGAGAGAGAACTTTGTCCTTGGACATGTGCTTGGCCACGTCATCTGCTGATAGGATGTTTGGCAGATCTTCTATCATCAGTACAGAGTTAACAGGAGCTGGATCTTCCACTGGAATAGGTAGAGGGCATCTACTGAGGGCATCTGCATGTGCGAGATGCTTGCCAGGCCTATACTCTAAGGCATAGTTATAGGCGGCCAGAAATTCTGTCCACCTGGTCATCCTTGGGAACAGAATTTGAGGGGATTGTCTGTTTGCAGAAAGTATTCCCAGCAATGGTTTGTGGTCCATGATCAAAGTTAAATGGCAGCCATATACGTATTCATGGAACCTTTTTACTCCGGTGACCAGGGCTAAGGCCACCTTATCTATCTGTCCATAATTCCTTTCTGTCTGGGACATGGTATGAGAGAAGAAAGCGATTGGTGCCTCCAGTCCCTTAGGCAATCTATGACTAAGGACGGCCCCCACGCCAAATGGAGAGGCATCGCACGTTAATACCAATGGCAATTGGTCACTGTATTGCAAAATGATGCTGTCAGATGTGAGCAGCCGTTTTATTGCCTGAAAGGCGACAACTTCGCGTGAGCCCCACAGCCAAGGTGTTTGGGAATCTAATAGCCTATGTAAAGGTTCAGCCACTGAAGCCTTGTGGGGCAAAAAAAACACTGTAAAAATTAATGAGGCCTAGAAATGCCTGTAGTTCAGTTTTATTCTTTGGAACAGGGGCCTCCTGAATTGCCCTAACTTTAGCTTTGGTCAGGTGTAGTCACCTGAGGTATCAATTTTGTAGCCTAAGAACTCCACTTCTCTTACACCGAGCTTGCACTTGTCTGGTTTAAGAGTGAGCCCAGCTTGTTTGAATTTTTGCAATACTGTTCTTAATTGTGCCTCCAATTGAGAGAGATCAGCAGCAGACACCAAAATATCATCGAAATAGGGAACTACTCCAGGAATGCCCTGGAGCAATCTCTCCATTAAACACTGAAATATTCCAGGGGCTACTGTAACTCCAAATTGGAGCCTGTGGCATTTAAATGCCCCTCTGTGAGTGACGATAGTTTGTGCCTCTGCTGTGGCTTCATCAACAGGAATCTGTTGGTAGGCCTGGGTAAGGTCCAACTTTGTGAAAGTTTTGCCCTGTCCGAGGGAGGAGATGTTGCACCACAGGCACAGGATAGGCGGAATTTTGGAGGGCTTTATTGTATTTGTAGTCTGCACAGATTCACACTGACCCGTCTGGCTTAACGGGAGTGACTATTGGAGTTTCCCACTTAGAGTGGTCAACTGCCTCAAGGATGCCCTGACTTATTAGTTTATCCAAGGCAGCATCTACTTTTTTCCTCAGGGCAAAAGGAACTCGTCTATGTTTTATACGAATGGGAGCGACCTGGGGATCCAAATTAAAGGAAAGGGGCTTTCCAGTGTACTTACCCAGGTCTGAGGTGAAGACAGTGTTGAATTCCCTGACGAGATCAGACAGGATTGGCTCTTGGACATGATGGGTTCCAGAAATGGAGAGGCCCAGGGAGTGGAACCATTCAAGGCCTAAAAGGCTAGGAAGTGAGTCTTCCACAATAACGATTGGAAGAGAAACTTCCATATTGAATAGGGAAGGGGCAGGTACCTAATATAGGAATGGTTCTGCCCTGGTAATCCCTCAATTTTGTAGGGGCTGGTTTAAGTTTAGATTTAGTAAATTGGGGAACCACTTTTTTATAGTCTGCCAAGATATAAGAGACATGGAGGAACCAGTATCTACTTCCATTTTACATGGAGATCCCTCTAAAAGTATAGTGATAAAAAAAATGTCTTTCTATTGCTAATTGCATTTCCAATTATGTTTTCAGGGGGATAGCTGTCATTATTAATAGTATAGCATTCATCTCCCCTGGGTTCAAATTTGAAGGATGGGTTTTTAAAATTTAAAGGTTTAGCTAGTGGCCATGTATTTGGCTGTGGGGCTCTGCATACCCTTGCCAGATGGCCCATTCGTCCACATCTCAGGCAGTCTGCATTTCTGAACTTGCAAGAAGCTCTCAGGTGCGGTCCTCCACAGCTCAAGCAGGTATTCCTTGTTGTCTGTTTTTCCTTGTTGTCTTTCCTCTGGTCCTGAAGTCTGAGGCGGTGGACGTCCTCTTTGATCTCCTCAGTTGTGTCCCCTATTTTGTCTGCTGTTTCCGAATGGACAGCCTCCATTTTGGCAGGAAAATTTGAAAAAGTTGTTTGCTGAATCTCTGAAGCAGATCTGTTTGAAAGTTCTGCTGCTCTGGCCTCCTCTAAGGCTTCTTGTAGTGGAAGTACTGTTTTTGTAAGTAGGTGGCGTTGTAGTCTTAAGTCTCTGATGCCACACACCAGCCTGTCTCTTAGAGCATTATCTAGGTGTTCAAATTCACAGTATAGGGCGGCTGCCCTGAGGGAAGACATGTATTGGTTTATAGTTTTCCCCTCTTTTTGGTTCCTGTGATAAAATGCGTGCCTTCTGGCTATCACAGATGGAACAGGGGAATAGTGGTTCCTCAGACTTTCTGAGATTACATCCCAGGGTACTGTATGTACTTTCTGAGGAGCCAAAATATTTTTTGTGGTTTCAAATACCTCATTTCCACAGTTAGAGAGGAAAAGGGCTTTTTCCCTGTCATTAGAAATGCCAGAGAGTTCGTTAGCCATTAGAAAGAACTCAAATTTCTCTAGGTAAGTGTCCCAAGATTCAGCTGCAGGATTGAAAGCGGCAAAAATGGGTAAGGCTGCCATTCTCCACAGAAGGGGATTTATCGTAGTGACTTCAGCTCTAGGTAGTCACAGCTCAGCTCAGTGACTTCTTCAGCTCCGTGTCTTATAGCCTCGTTTTGGGAAGTCTATCCCATCCTCGTCGCCAGTTTGATAAGTCCTGGAAAGGCTTACAAACTGAGGCAGACACGTAGTGAAAGCTAACACGTTTATTCAGCTCAATAACAATTGCTAACAGCAAAAGCGCCAGCCTGTCAGCTTAGCGCGGCACGCTCTGGCTAACAGAGAGCGGCGAAGTCAGCACCTCTGACAGCGCTTTAGATAGTCGCGCCAGAACGGCGGTGACCAATCAGCGCTCAGCAACACCCGACGCAGCAAGTGCAGACTTAGTAAATAGTTTGACAGTGTTGAGGGAATTATTTCTTTAGCAGAGTGATGGCATTCGGGGAAAAACTGTTCTTGTGTCTAGTTGTTCTGGTGTGCAGTGCTCTATAGTGTCGTTTTGAGGGTAGGAGTTGAAACAGTTTGTGTCCAGGATGTGAGGGGTCTGTAAATATTTTCACAGCCCTTTTTTTGACTCATGCAGTATACAGGTCCTCAATGGAAGGCAGGTTGGTAGCAATTGTTTTTTCTGCAGTTCTAATTATCCTCTGAAGTCTGTGTCTGTCTTGTTGGGTTGCAGAACCAAACCAGACAGTTATAGAGGTGCAGATGACAGACTCAATAATTCCTCTGTAGAACTGTATCAGCAGCTCCTTGGGCAGTTTGAGCTTTCTGAGTTGGCGCAGAATATAACTAAATTAGGTAATGACTAAGCAAGTAATGAGTATGGCAAGCTGAACAATGAAGCCAAAAGGAACCAATGTATTTGGGTATGGCTTCTCTCAGTGGAGGAGCTTCTTCTCCTGCTCCCATTTGACTCTTTGGACAGTTGAGGGCATTACCCCGCTTAGTCCTAGCTGTTCTGGGGTGGCCCGCAGGAACCTGCAGTGGGGCTGTGCCATTGCCCCTTTGCCTTCCTAAGCATCTCCTTCCTCAGAACAAACAAGCACAAGCAAACAATGTGTTCATACAAACTGAACTGGGTAACAGCTCTGCCACTTTGCATTGCAACATGAATTAGGGAGAACTTGTGAGTCAGGGGGTGTTCACAAGTACCCATGAGTTTTCCTTAAAATCCTGACTTCTTTTCCCCAAAGTAGCTGAAAACTAAATGTCTATGGAGATTCTCAGTCATCCAGGTCATGGTTGTCTTCAGAGCTGAAGAAGCTTCTTGGATGAGAAGTGAAATGTCTTCAAAGAAAAATCAGAAAGTCCAGTTGCCTCTTGAAAAAGCACCTTTGGGATAGCTGAAAACTGCTTTAACTGTAGAATAAGAACCAAAGGCTTGCAGGGTGATAATTAAAAATGATTCTAATACTGAAAACCATCCTGAAAGCCCTTTGCCTCCATTACCTTCCTGTTTTTAACTATCCAGAAAGACTTGGGGCACCTCATGTGGCCAGTTTCACACGGCAATTTCTTTGAAGTGTCTTGAAGCAGGAACAATGCTCTGGCTCATCTTTTCTGAGCCAACCTCCTATCCCAGGCTCAGGGGTGGGTTCCACTTACCTTCCCTACGGGTTCGCATCGTGACGTAAGTGTGCATTTTGCACCTGCGTCACGTTGGGGAAATGACCCTCTGCGCATGTGCAGAGGGTTCTTTGCCAGCCGTGGCGACCAGAGAACTGGTTTGGGGGTGTGGATAGTCGGCCATCGCTGCCAGTTTGGTGAGCGGGTGCAAATTTCCACCACCGGTATGGGAGAACTGGTCCGAACCGGCAGCAACCCACCACTGCCCAGGCTCCCTGCTTGCATGTTTATGCACCATGTCTTTTGCAACATGATATTATAGTATCAGGCACATGTCATAGCTGGTACTCCAAAATTTATGGTTTACAAGACTAATGCAACATTAGACCAGACTGACAATCATAAAGATCAGAGCAGGCTCTCATATCACCTAACCGTGCAATGGAAAAGTAGAAGTGCCTTTAAATAGGTCAGAAAGCAGAAAGGGAAAATGTCACCATATATGATAAAGAAGGGGCAGAGAACATTTTCTTTGTGCCTTGCTTTGCTTTACTTTGCTTTCTTTTGTCAAAATTCACAAGGCTGATCAAAGCTACATAGGGTTAGAATGATTCAAGCATCTTATATTTCTGGAGATGTCTGACCTACAGCATTATTGGATAAACTTGAAGTGACTGCATTACAGGAATACATCTCAAAGAGTGCCCATTGCTGTCACTGTTAAATTAACCATCTTATATTCTAAATGGTGTGATGAAAACCTACTACATACTTAGAAACATCATAGAGCTTTGAGGCTTCAAGGATCTTGATGATTAATATTCATTATGGCATAAGTCCTCCTTCTCTGACTTGGTGGCCATTAGATATGTTATAACTACAATTTCCAGAATTCATCAACTCATGTGGACAGTAGCTACAAGCTATCATGGACTGCAGCCACATAGAATATGTCCCAAGAGAAGACCATATATGCAAGTATTCAATAAATACTTGCAAATGAAGGCAAGTAAATAAATACTTTTTATAAATATTTCAGAACCGCATATTGGCCTCCCTGACTGTTTCTTCACAACTATTTTTTAATGGAAGTGGGGTAAAGACAATCTTTCCAGCTGGTGATCTCTGACTTTCAACTTCTCGATGATAGCAGCAGTTACTGAACTTCAGTTCTACTTTCCTAAATTAGACTGCTGAAATACAGAATATTTGGAGTATAATGAGTAATACTCTAATTACTCCCCCTTGTTGGCTAAATATAAATGCTCATCAGTAAGGAAAAATATGCTCTCTAAGTTCATACATTAAAATGCATTTAAATATCCACTTAATCATAAAATGGTTAAGCAATGAATGTGCCATGCTAGTTCTTCATGCATACTCTAGATCCTCCTGCAGGAGATTAGAGAGGTATAGCTTCCCAATCATGTGTCCATAATCTAACCATGGTCAAGTCCCCTGAATGGCAATGTGTTCTATTAATGTAGGACAGGGGTATCAAACTCGATTTCATTGAGGGCCACATCAGGGTTGTGTTTGACCTTGGGGGGGGGGCATGGCCAGCTCAACATCACTCCTGTCGGGGGCGCCTGTGGTGGCCCGAGCACTCTGCCAGTGAAAACAGGCTCCCGAGCTCTGTTTTTGGCTGCCACGGCCTCCTGCAACCCTCTGCCAGTGAAAACGGAGCTCAGGAGAGGGTTGCAGGAGGCCGTGGCAGCCGAAAATGGAGCTCGGGACCCTGTTTTCACTGGCAGAAGCACTGCAGGCCACTCCTTTGCTGTTTCCAGGGCAGCCCCATGGGCCATATCTAAGTACCCCGCAGGCCAGATCTAGCCCCCGGGCCTTGAGTTTGACACCCCTGATGTAGGACTATGATTACCCACTTGAAGTAGCATAATTGGGAGTGGCTTCCTTGAATATTGCCAAACCAAACTTTAAAAGTTGAACATTTCTGGTGACACCTGAAAGGAGCCAGCAAACGTTTATGCACAGTGCATGCTATAATTAAAGATAACATATGATTGATTATGATTGTGTGCCACCAGGTCATTTTCAACTCCTAGCAACCAGATAAATACCTCTTCTCCACCACAATCTATCCCTAACATTTTCTTTCAAGACTCCCAACAGAGAACTCATCGAAATACAAACAGGCCCTTATTATCACATAATGGTATTCTAGGCTGACCCCAGCAGTGAAATCTGGTTCAAAAGCTAAGACTGGCTCATAATGGTCTTTCTGTGCTTTCATTACCTTATTTGAGGTGTCATGCCAATGCACTATAGAGACCTTTTATTTAGCTGCTTTGTTTACTTGTACAGAAATTGCAGAAAACTAAGTTACCATATTTTTCGATCTATAAGATGCACTTCCCCCCCCCCAAAAAAGTGGGTGGAAATTTCTGTGCATCTTATAGAGCAAATTTGGCCGAAGCCCCGCCCACCCTCTGGCCCCCACCCTTCGGCCTCTGCCTCCCAGCAATTTGCCTCCTTGCAGCAAACAGCAAACAGCCTGGTCAGCTTCAGCACAGCCTGATTTAGCATGAGCTGCTGATTGGCGGTTGGATCGGCCTCCCGGAATACCGCCGATCAGCTGTTCTAGGCTGCAGGAATCGTCGCCACCCATTGCTGCCATCGCTGCCCATTGCCACCACCGCCTATTGCCACCTCCACGCGTCCCATTTTCGGCCTCCACACACCCCATTTTCGACCTCCGCACATCCCGTTTTTGGTCCGTTCTAGGTGACGGGGATCACTGCTGCTGCCGCCGCCTATCACCAGCTGGAATGGGCTGAAAACGGGACACGTGGAGGCTGAAAACGGGGTGTGCGGAGGCCAAAAACGGAATGCGCGGAGGCCAAAAATGGGGCATGGGGAGGCAGCAATAGGCGGCAGCAGCAATGGGCGGCAACAGCGGCGGCGATCCCTGCAGCCTGGAACAGTTGATCAGCGGTATTCCGGGAGGCCGATCTGACCACCAATCAGCTGCTCATGCTAAATCAGGCTGTGCTGAAGCTGACCAGGCTGTTTGCTGTTTGCTGCAAGGAGGCAAATTGCTGGGAGGCAGAGGCAGATTTTTTTTTCTTGTTTTCCTCCCCAAAAGCTAGGTGCGTCTTATGGTCCGGAGCGTCTTATAGTGCGAAAAATACGGTATAAATATACAATAGCACAAAGCCATTGATTCTTTTCTCCTGACTCTTCTGAATGTTCTTCTCCTTCTCCTTTTTTCAAGTGGTTTGTCCATTCTCGTTTACATTTCTTATGTGATGAACCTTCACACCCTCCTTTAAGGGATAGCTCCATAGCAATAGAGATTCAATTGCCAGGAGACGTTTCGTGATGTTTAAATTAAAATTTCCTTTTCTTAATTTTATGCCATTATTTGTACTTAGACCATTTCCCCCAGGCATACTCTGATCCACAACCATGCTCTGAGTATCCTCTGCAATTTACTATCTTTTTAAACTGGTGTAGACTGTGACCCTAAGCACTTTTTTAAAAAAAGCAAAACTTTATGGAAACATGACAGATATCTCTCTGAATATTATTTTCAGAAATAAGGCAACAGCCCCACTTGACTTAAATAATATCTGTATAATTTGCCTTAAATCCAAATATTTTAGCAAAATGGTCATTCATTTCCTTCACTAGCTTTTATCCCCTTTGCACATTTGTTGGCAGTCTAAGCCATTTGATTTCTCATATAGCGGCTGCTTTTTTTTTGCCCCACCCTTGGGGACACCTATGCACCAAAATGAGAGAAACTAGCGGACGGTAGTCTGTATTTCATGCAGGGCAATTTGGGAATAGGAAATCTCTATAGCTCTAGCTATGAAGCCAGCAAAAATTACTCTAGATGGGGGGGGGGGGGAAACAAGCTACATTCGTGGATCTATTAAATATTAAGTGCATAAAAATAACAATGAATTGGTGAAGCTTGAACGTCTTCAAATGTATTTAATGTATTTAATCTATAGATAGAGTTATCTTTGTATAGAAATAAGATCTACTGAAGCCAATGGAATATATGTCTTCATTTTTTTCCAGTGGAGAACCAATAATTCCTTTATCAAGCTTTGTGTATTTTTATTTAAAGCAGAATTTGATGCTTTTCTTCATGGATATAAACTCCACTGTGTTCAGTAGAGGTTACTCCCAGATATGCATGCTGTTTAGCTCCCTCATCGACTATTCCCAATACCAATCCAATGGGGAGAAAATACTGTTTCTTAAAAATAATTATATTAGAAGTATAGCTCTCCAGAGGTGGGTTCCTACCGGTTCTAACCGGTTTTTTAGAACCATTAGTAAACCAGTGATGTCACGGAACCGGTTCTTTCAGTGGTCTCTGTGGGCACCACCATCTTAGATTTTGCTTCTGCGCATGCGCAGAAGCGAATTTTTGATTGCTGCAAGTGCCCACACGCGCCCGCGGCGCAACCCTGAGCAAACCGGCAGCAACAGGATTCACAACTCACCCCTGCAGCTCTCTAGTACTTTATTACAACATCCACTACAGTAGTTCAACTCTGCATGTCAAACATAGGGCAGGAAGAAGCATTTTGTATCCCTGAATATTTGCTACACATCAAACTATGTGTAGTGCTTACTAATAAGAAAGAAGCTTTCAACTATATGCAGGTTCTATCATTTAATGTTAAGAAAACTTTATTCAAGCTCTGAACTGAAAAAAAGCTAAAGGCAAACACTTTGATGAGATATTTAAAGACACTGATTTTCCGTTCTTGCTGATATAAATAGAATGGACAAAGTAAAAGTACTTCAGAAAGCCTAATGAACCATTTCTTACACCCCATTACCTTTAGTCTGATATGACTGAAAATATAGGTGCTAATTATGCTCATTCACATAGGCACTAGCATAGATCTACAGTTAATCTTAAAGCACAACATTCTGTACCATTCTTGCCAATATCTCATCATGTATCATTTTGCCTTTTTTCCTAATTGAAATATAAATTAATGGTGTGCTATTTCCATTCTACTATTCAAAGCTTCTTATGTTTCATTCCTTATTTTTAAAAGTTGTATTGTTCAAAGGAAGGAAGGAAGGAAGGAAGATAGATGACAGTTAAATCCTCAACTTAAAAAAAATGAGTTGGGGCTTCCCCAAACACTTTTCCAAGTGGCATCTAGGCAAAGATTTTGATTGAGTTCATTTAAGATGATTTCCTGAATTACAAATGAAGTTTCACAGAACATCATTTAGTTGGAAACTGTTCACTATATATCACCAGAATATCAGAATGCTGCAATATTTACTTTGGAGAGAAGGGGGGGGGGGAGAGATGGAACAAGCTGTCATTTGGTCCCCCCTTTACATCATTTCTCATCTACCAAGATCTCTGTGTGGGAGATCTGGATGAACTCTATTAGCTTGGATGACAAATCAGCTGTTACTTTGACTTTTCCTTTTCTCGAGCTGTTTCCATTCATGCTGCTCCCATTAGAACCTGCTAAGTAATTTTAAGAATAGATGCTCAATACTGTATACTTGGGTGCAGGACAACCAATTGGTTCTGCATGTTATACATGCTAGGAAAATAATTTGTAAGAAGTGCTACAGACCTTGGGGCAAAAGCAGCACCTCTCTTTACTATCAGTTGAAGCAACCCCTCTTTTTACAAACTTCCATATAAATCTGAAGAAAGGTGCTGCCTGTAATGCATCCCAAATCATTTTCCAAACATGCCTAGTCCTATTCAGTTCTGTATAGCACCTAGTTTCTACAGCATCTTATACAGTGTTTTAATAGGAGTGCACCAGCGGTGGGTTGCTCCCGGTTCGGCCCGGTTCTTAGAACCAGTAGCGGCGGCAGCGGGAGGCTCCGCCCACCCACCCAGGACGCTTCTGCGCATGCACAGAAGTGTTGCACACGCGAGTGCGCATGCGAACCAGTAGTAACGTGTTTTAGAACCCACTACTGGAGTGCACAGGGACATTAATTTGCCAAAGCTATCTAGGACTCATGGTAAAATGTAATGAGCCTGTGTTTACACAATATGTTGTGAGAACTTTCCAGCAATGAATTTAAAAAAATCATTATATTTTTAGTTTAGTTGGGGTCATTATATGTGAAGTTAGATTGTTCTTAATCCTATCTTATGCTATTTTTATGAGTATTTGAATTGTAGAGGTTAGAAGTGTGATTTCTGTAATGTGAATGAATATTCAGGCCAAGGCAGGTTTTGACATTCAAATTACAAACCTGCCTTAAGCAATATTCACCTTTAAGCCTCTTGGGTGAAATGATTTCAGCCTGAATCTCAAAATTGATCACTGTATGGCTTTGTAAATAGTTTGCTTATGATTAGAGTGGATGATTGTATCCAACTTTGTCTGTCTGTGGGAACAGATTCACTTTCTCCCTGCGCGTATCTAAATATGCTGCAGAAGAATAAGCGATACTCTAAAATAGGTTTGGAGCAGGGGTGGATTCCAACTTACCTCGCTGCTGCTTCGCTCCCTCCCATGCCACCTGGGCGCGCCTCGTGGGCGCACGCGCATGCGTAGTAACAAAAAATCTGAAAAAACAAAAACAAAAACAAAAACAAAGCCGAAAAAAAGATGGTGACCGCATGCACAGTGCCGGAACTCGGCTTCTGCACATGCTCAGAAGGGGGGGGGATTTAAAAAAAATATCGAATTTTTTTTTAAAAAAAAGATGGCGGCGCCCACAGACCGGCACCGACCGATCCGGTTCGGTGACATCATTGTGACGTCACCAGCGGGCCGCTACCGGGTCGGGTGAACCAATCTGAACCGGGAGGAACCCACCCCTGGTTTGGAGTCTGGAACACAGGAAGGAGAAACAAAGGGGAAATTTCATAGCGTTAGGAAAAGTTAGCTCATGTGCTATTGAATGGACCCCTTTCTTTTCCCATTTTGGGTATGTGGCTGATTTGGAAATAAAATTGGTGAAATTAGCAGACAGTTTCTCCAACCGCTCTTCTCTACCCACACTGAATACAATTTTGGGAAATAAGACATAGCTAAGCTTTGCCTAATAATATTATTTTTCTTCAGATCCGAAATGAAATGAAATGAAATCTATTTACTAGAAATGTCCCCAAAGCTACTTAAAAAAATCATGCAGTATGAATTTCTGCCAATTATTGACTAACAGATAAATCAAAGATAAATGTTATATTACAAAACATGTGAGCTATATGACACTTGGGGATAATTTACAGTAGCAACTTCCACATGGTGTCAATTGAAGTTCCACTCAAGTAATGGAGAGAAATATCTGAACAAGCAGCAGGGAGGAGATGATGTTGGAGCTTTCGGCTGGTTAACAAGGAAACACTTGGAAACATATGACCCTCATATTAGGATGCAGATGGTTCTATAAGACAGAGCATACATTTATAAAGGAGATGTGTAAGGTCACAGGAACCATCTGTTTAAATATTTAAATGTCCATATACTAAATATATGATTAGTTTTGCCCTGGACTTGTAATCCTATCAATCTACCAATAATGCTAAAACAAAAGAAAAATGCAAGTGTGGGAAGAAGTCCATGGCAGCAAATTTACAGCATATGGGCTTTGCATATTCAGTTTATAAGCAACATTAAATGTCCAGAGGCATCGACATCTTTGAAATAGATCTTACCAGGATAAATAGCAAATACATTATTTTTGGAAGATGGGTGAATCTACACAAACATGCTTTCATATCATCACTGCAGGCAACACAGAACAAACTGGAGATT
The DNA here is from genome assembly GCA_003457575.1 of Thermophis baileyi. Classification (NCBI taxonomy): domain Eukaryota; kingdom Metazoa; phylum Chordata; class Lepidosauria; order Squamata; family Dipsadidae; genus Thermophis; species Thermophis baileyi. Next base: position 621,403 of record QLTV01002119.1, read on the forward strand.
TGCACATTTTATTATACATCCAGTTTCATAATTAGAGTGGGTGTTTTTTCACTACTGTGTTGCCCCGAAAATAAGACCCTGACTTATATTTTTTTTGAACCCTGAAATAAGTGCTTGGCCTTATTGCCATGCACTCAAAAGCCCGACTGGGCTTATTATCAGGGGATGTCTTATTTGGGGGGAAACAGGGTAGGTATGGACAATATTCTAATGGTGAAAGTTCTATACTGTCTGTATAAAACAGTCCACAAAACAAATTGCTAGATTTGGTTCTAGACTTTCAAATTCTGGAAAAGAAATCTTTCTTTAAAGTTGGGCAATGTATTCATGGGATCTCCGATAATAAAAATTTTCAGAATTCTCAAGGCCCTCAACTATATTACTCTTTAAGGGATAAGGTCCTAACTTCCCATTAATTTAAATGCACAAATAGACCCCTCCCAGTTAATTGGGCTATATTCTTTTTTGCCACTTAAAAAAAGTAACCTTAGATAGGTAGATTTTGGCACAACACTGCCTGAACTTTCATGGCCAAAGCAAAGTTATGGGGAATTGTATCTAAAATCAGAGCAACTGAAATTAAGAGGTCATTTTTTTCTGTATGATTTTAAATGAAGAGAGGAAAGGAAATCAAGGTTTAAAAGAATTGAATAAAAGATGGAAAACAAAGCCTATAAAGAAACTTTTGTGTGACAGTGGTTTTCCATCTTTTCTTCACCACAGACCCCTTTTAAATATCTTTTGTGGCCACGGACCCCCCAATACTTAATTCAAGATTAACTCAATGTTTCTTCAAGCCTTCACAGACCCCCTGTGATGACATCGCAGCCTCCCAGGCGTCCACAGACCACAGATTGAGAACCACGGTTGTGTGTCATTCAGTATAGAATGTCAAGATGTTATGAGTTAAAATCTGATTACATTTATAGGTTACAGAGCAATCAAAGAATAAGATATGTGAATATCTAAAAGACTCTACCATCAAATGTACCACATTTATTTTTAAAAGCCATATTCTCTATGTCTTTTTCATCCATCCATCAATCCTTCCAGCTGTGATTTCTACCTCTCAGAAGCTCCAGTACAGCTGTTCTTTCTTTGAAGATTGAACAACTTGGCCTCCCCTCCTTCCCCATTTTCAATGGCAATAACCGCTGAGCCCTTCAGAATCTGACCTGCTGAGGAAAACCTGTTTTTAATTACATGTTAATTGCTTTAATGCAGCTTGCATTATGCGGAAACCTCAAATTATTTTAATCTGGATTTTAAAAAAAAGAAACATCTGAGGTCTTGAGCCATCACTGGAAGCAGTTAGAAGTGGAAAGATTCAAAGAGCTTTTTCTGGGCCAAAGTCTGGGGCAGGTCCAGTGAATTGTAGATTCCATTCTCCCCTTGGACATCAAACCTTCATGTTCGGAGGAGAGGGGGAGGAGGGAGGGAGGGAGGGAGGGAGAGAGAGAGAGAGAGAGAGAGAGGGAGAGAGGGAGAGAGAGAGATGTGATAGATTTTGGACACTGGGTGGGAGTGTCTTATTAGCCTCACTAAGATAATGTGCTGCATATCCCCTCCTCAAATTGCTAACTTTAATTAAAAAGACCTACAGTCTTTTGTATTGGTAGAACTCTAGTATAAATAAACAAGATACTATACTTCTACTAATAATAGTACTATTACTACTGAATAAATGCTATTTATTTCCATTCAACACAGTAGAACTCATCTGTTAAAATACTGATATAACTCAACTTACACAAATTGAGCCATGTGCATGCATGCATGCATCCAGGCCTGCTTCTCGCGTGGACAGGTTCCTCACCCCATCCCCCTCACCAGGTCTCCAAACCACATAGGTTGGGGACCGCTGCTGTAAAATAAGTATGATTAAGAAACACTTTTCCTTTTTGTGTAGCTTTCAGTATTTCAGAATTCTTATCAGTTGGCATCTACAGAACATCGCATTCGAAGTGGATATATATGGGATAGTTTCACAAAGCAAAGCAGCTATTCCTCTGAATTTACCCCAGATCAAAGTTGCAAACATTTTTCAGATCCTCTTTAAATGTATCAGAAATGGAAAGTGAAATGGGGAAAAGAATCTTTGTTTAATAAAAGGTTCATTCATCAAAAGGTTCCAGTGAACATCACTTTCATTCATTATACAAATAAGATCTAATAAGCTTATAAATTTGGGAGTGTCTCATTGTTTTCATAATTTTATGAGCATTATTTTTCACATCCTAAAATTGTCCAAGTATAGAAAAACACAGGACTTCAATAACTGTTACCAGCATGATTTGCTTTTATTACCTTTCTGTTCAAGACCCTTGTTTCCCCTTGTAGCATGTCAAATTGCCCCCAAAACCATATTATACAGCAGAGAAATGTTGTTCACACTTCACTGGCTATTGATTTACTTTATTTATTGGCACAAAATCAGCCTGAGATAAACATTTTGTCCCCCATTTCCACTATTGTAAGCTATACAGTTCACTGTGAGATAGGTAAGCCCAAATGTGTTGGGATCACAATTTGACATGGCTTTCTAATCAATGTGTGAAAAATTACCTAATGAATAATGGGTTGCACATTTCCACAAACAAATTAACCAGGGTGAGACTGAAACTAATGATTATATTTATCTAATGTAATTTCACATCTGTTACTACTGGTAGTAATTTTTTTCCACCCCTAGTGTTATCAGAATTAGGATTAAATTTTTATGATGTGGCTTCAAGATAAAGCTTTAACTAAGACATGCATCATGTTTGCTTCACATTTAATTTATTTTTAGCATAATTTTGACTGGAAAGTTGGGCTTATAATTTAATAATGTAAAAAGCCTTTTTTGCAGGATTTGTACTATATACATCTTTTTATTTGTATAATACTATCAGATGAATTATTAGAATAACTTTTGTATCAATTAAAAGGATCCTTCCCTAAATTTAGCTAACCAATTAAATAATGCTTTAATCTTAGCTTAATTTACTTGGCTTATGGGTAATAGAACAGTCACTGAATGATAATTCACCAGCCATTTGTTTTGCAAATTCAAATTCATATCTGACATGGTTTGCAGCAATTAACTGTAGAAAGCTAGAAGTCTAAAGCCTGCCAATTTTCATGAAGAAAAAACAACAAATGATACATTGGTTCATATCTGCTCTTCACAACTGGCCAATTCCAGCTGGAATTAGGGGTTATCTTTAGGAAGAGTAGGTTGAAGCTGCTGAGAAGAATACAAAAGTATGTTTGGAAAGCTGATCATCAAATTAAAGTGGAAGGGACAAATGAGAAGCATTATAATTCTAAGGATGACCACTTAGAGAGGGCTGTAAAGCATTATTAAATGGCATACACTTAGTCCTCAATTTACAACCACAATTGAGCCCAAAATTTCTGTTAAGTGAAACATTTGTTAAGTGAGTTTTGCCCCATTTTACAACCTTTCTTGCCACAGTTGTTAAGTGAATCACTGCAGTTGTTAAGTTAGTAACCCGGTTGTTAAGTGAATCTGCCTTCCCCATTGACTTTGCTTGTCAGAAGGTCACAAAAGGGGATCACATGACCTTGGGACACAGCAACGGTCATAAGTGTTACGTTCTGACGCACGGAGTGCGTATTTGCATACCCGCCGCTGATTGGCTAATCTAGCGGCGGGAAAAGTAAATGGCTGTCAGTGGCCAGCAGGCTGCAGGGAAGCCCTTAGAAGCGGCTTCCCTGCCGCCAGTCCGTATCAGTTCCAGCCTACTCTAATAAAAGGTGCTGAATTGTTCCTATGTCTCGTCTAGTCATTCCCGCGCGAATCTAACAATAAGTATGAACCAGTTGCCAAGCATCTGAATTTTGATCACGTGATCATGAGGATGCTACAAGGATTGTAACTATGAAAAATGGTCATAAGTCACTTTTTTCAGTACTGTTGTAACTTTGAATAGTCAGTAAATGAACTGTTGTAATTCAAGGACTCCCTGTATAAGTCTAAGTGCTATTGCTATTGCTATTGCCATTGATGAGTGCTAAGGAGCAGGAGAGGAATATATCTATTGCCCCATAAACTTTCCCAGAGGCATCTGGGGATCATAGTTATAGGAAGAAACAAAAACTGGATTAGATGGGCCTTTTGCTCCAGCAGTTTTCAGTTCACATTCTTAACTTTTGAGATCCTTGAGATGCCAAAGCTGGATAAATTCAACTAATGTCAACATGAACCATTGCAGTAAAAGATAGTAAGGAAAAAATGAATTAAAAATATCTGCTACATTTTAGATACTGTACCTTTTATCTTAGGATAAGGAAGCACTTTGCCTGGTAGACTTGTGAGAAAACTAAGAAATTTTGGATACAAATTTAAATGAGGATGCAAAGGATTTTAAAGATAAACATTGTGAAAAAAACAGAACTCTTCTTATTGGGACTTTATGGGTAATGAATTAGAAAAGACTCATGGCAGATTGATTTTATATTTAGTAAGTGCAGCAAGATTATTGTATGCTCAGTGATAGAAGAACAACAAAACTTTTCTGGAAGACTGGAAACTTTACTCTATGGTCTTTTTGCTGAAAGAAGAAAAATTATAAGATAATTTATGGGTCTGAGGATTAAAAACGATGACTGTGAGGATTTGAAGGGAATTATATAATATCTAGGAGGGAGGGAAGAATAAGATTATAATTAACGGCTTGAAGAGGTCAGAAGTCATATTTCATAACTTTAGTTTCTCTTCTTGTTTCTTTTTTTTTCTTTTTCTCATACTTCTCTTTTCCCTTTCTTTTTCTTTAGATTTGCCTTTTACTTCAGATAAAATTCTTAATTAAAAAAAGAAAGATAAAGAAGCTATTGTTCGCTTGTCCCGATTCTTGGTTTCTCATTTTTCCTTAGTCACATACTATATCTCTATTTATTTTATTTATTTATTTTATAAAATTTATATGCCGCCCAACTCCCGAAGGACTCTGGGCGGCTTACATCATAAAAAATAAAACATATAAAAACAATTTAAAAAAGAAAGGGGAAAAAAAAAAAAACCCCAACTATATTTAAAATAAAACATTCACACAACCATGCATGGGCCAAACAGAACAACTATTGGCCCCAGGCCTGCCAGAAAAGCCAGGTCTTAACGGCTTTACGGAAGGCCAGTAAGGTGGGGGTAGTACGGATCTCGGGGGGAAGTTGGTTCCACAGAGTCGGAGCGGCTACAGAGAAGGCCCTCCCCCGCGGTCCCGCCAGCCGGCACTGTCTGGCCGACGGGACCTGAAGAAGGCCAACCCTGTGCGACCT
>QLTV01002119.1:629495-672971 GCA_003457575.1 Thermophis baileyi
ACACACATCAGAATTAAAACCGTCTCTCGAACAAAAGCTTGCTTGGTTTGTTCCACAGAAAGAAGGCAAAATTCAATCTGAGGTTTGGAGCACCAAAACAGGTCAGTTAGCCAGTCCAACCGTTGGTCTCTTCATAGATCTTCATAGGTCTGTATATGATGTCTTTTTTATGCTGTCCTCATCCCAGCTTGATTTTCTTTATGCCAAAGCCTCTTCAGGATAATAGGAGGTGTTTTCCTGCCTGCCCTTTCCTTCAGATAGTTGCCAGGAATGTTTGCAGTGTTTGTAAAATGGTTTGTTAGATTTCATTTTTTTTTTTAAAGAGAAATTTTGATTAGAAAGTGTATAAATAAGTATTGGTCAATAAACGGTATTTCTGAAGTTTTATCTTTTTGCCACTTCAGGATAAATTGTTGCTCTTTACTTTCAATGACTTCCTATCAATGAGGTGGAGGATTTCAAAGCAATCCTTGAAAATGGTTTGTTAGATTTCATATTTTTTTTTAAAGAGAAATTTTGATTAGAAAGTGTATAAATAAGTATTGGTCAATAAACGGTATTTCTGAAGTTTTATCTTTTTGCCACCGTTTAATTTCTCTGGGTGTAGAAAGATGGATTTTGATATCTACGTGGGTTCTGACCTCTGCTGGCAAATTTTCCAATGTGAAGCAAACACTGAATTGAGGAGTTATTTTGAAGGGAAAATCCAAGGCAAATGTTATGTGTAGTCAGACCTTCATTTCCGACCAGAATTTCCATTGCTAAACTCTCTTCCACTTTGGTTTGTTTTACGTTGATTGTCCTACCATCATGCTATAATGGTGGTATAATAACAAATAAATAACTCCAAAAGTGATGTCACCATCTAAGCCAACATTATTAAACAATTTCACAACTCATCTTGGTCACAGCAGCAGCTTTCATAAGGATTTATTATCCAGATAGAGGAGGCAAGGGGAGGGATATGTGGGTGTAAAAGCATATGAGAATTATTGTACTGCAGGTTTAATTATTGTATTTTCACTGAAATTTAAAGTACAGTGGGAGAAAAAACTAGAACATTTTGTATTATTTCCTCTTTTTTTTTTTTAAATAATAATTTTATGATTGCTCAGAATATGCAGTCTCCAGTGGGTAAGAGAATTTTTGAACTCTGTAGTTTATAATTAAAACCATCCTAAACAAGCTACATGTCTCGTTCTCTCTCATATGTGTAGACGATGAGAAAAAATGAAGTTTCTAGAACTCCCCAAATATTTAGGATTTCAAATAATTGCAAGCCTTGCAAAAGGCAAGAGTTTATTGATTTCCAAAATACTGTCAAGAATGTTTCAAAACACTCTACTGTTGCTCTAGTTTCCTTCAAAATATCATTATTACTAAAAAAAAAATAATCTAGCTTTAAAGATGGCCATTTCAGCATCTAAAACTGAGTTGGTGATTTCAGTCAGTTTTTGACTCCTGGCGACTGCCTGGACAAATCCTTGAAGTTCTCTTGGCAAGATTGAAGAAGTTATTTGCCATTGTCCGCTTTATTAAGGCTGAGTGGGAAGGTCACCTAAATTGGCTTTCGTGCCTAAGGCAGGACTGGAACTTTGTCTTCTGGTTTCTAACTTGATGTCACAACTACTACAGAGTCCTTTGGGAGTTGGGCGGCATACAAATATAATATAATAATATAATAAATATATATATATACTACACCAATCTGGCTTTGTTTAGGCATTATAGTTTAATCGATTATGGCTTGCAAAACTGTAGGGAATTCTAACTGTTTAAATGTTTAAAGATGCCACAAATTCTCAAATATATTTAGAAATTTAATACAAAAATGCAAACTATGTAACTATTAAAATAATTCTCAGTGTCATTATTTTGAATGTAAATATGCTAGCTTACAAAACAAGACAAAAGAAGGGAAATTTGAGGCAGAACTTTTGGGACAGTGCCAAAAAGCAAATCTAAAATATAATTTAGTGAGATCAGCTTTTATGGAGGGACTTGATGAGAGGCAAAAGAAACAGAAGGGAATGATCAACTGGAGCAGAATGAACAGAGAGACAGTGAAAGTGAAGGTGGGTAGATGATGAGTAGCCTTAGCTTAGATCAGCGGTTCTCAACCTGTGGGTCGCGACCCCTTTGGGGATTGAGCAACCCTTTCACAGGGCCCACCACGCCCCCTTTGTCACCTCATCGCGTGCGGGGAGGGGGCGGGGAGGGGGTCGCGGCAGCGGGGCGGGGTCGCGGCATTAGGAAGGTTGAGAACCACTGTCTTAGATGGTGTTTTGAGGTCTCTGGTGGGATCAAACTGTTATTCAGTTGTGAGAAAATATGCAGGATTGAAATCTAGTACCGTATTATTCTCAATATATATCAACTGCTTAGTGCATGAATTTTAGCCACTAAATATATGGTATTTCTTTAACATGTGAAGCAAAATGAAATATTTTTACAAGCACAACTCACCTGAAACTCACCCTATTTAAATTAATAGAACCATTCATTTATCATAATGCCTGTGTATATTATGCCTTTTATCTTCTGTTCTTAAAATAATTAAAAGGAATATTTTTTTAAAAAAATGACTGATACACAAGGACATTATCTATGTTGGTACCAAATAAAATACAGCAATTTTGCAATGTAATATATACAAAATATAATATAATATGCCAAATAGATGTCTAATCACCCATGTCTTCTGAATATGGCTGTAACTTATACAAGGATATAAGAAAGAAGGGCTGCAGTTTTTTAGATAAGATATTTATGCTGCTTTATTAGGAGAATCTGTATTGCTAAATTACTAATAAACATTGCTTCTACCTCAGTTTAGTCTGAACTTGGTGAACCTAACAATAGTGAGAAATGAAGGAAATAACTACTCTGAAACATCCAGTGATTGAATCGGACTAATCAAAGAACTCTGTAGGAAGTCGATGCCTGGATTAATGATCCAAGCATCTCTCCATGCTGTGGTTCTATTTCTTCACATAAATGTTCTCAGCTGAGATTATCTTTGTCATGAAAAGGAGCAGAAAAAGCTTATACAGTTTCATCTGACAGGTTAACTACCATCCTTCCATTGCTGCAAGAAACATTTTTATGATTTGAGGTTTTTATTCTGAACATGAAGATTTAAGGTGCACAACACCAATTAATACTTTTTTGCTTTCTTTCATTTGGGGGGGGGGGGTTAGTGGCCAGATTTATTGCCAGTGATACAAAAGTAGCAAAATCTATTCCATAGTGTCTCTTTTCCAAAGTTTCTGCAACCCGAAGTCATTATCCACTAAAGCCTCTTATAGAACTACCAAGGAGGAAGCAATGACAAGACATATTCCAGTATAATCTTTCACTGCTTTGCCAACTTAGTTAGATCCTTTGGATTATCGTTTGTCAAACAGAAAGCAGGAGAAGGTAAATGGGTCAATGATTTTTAATGCAACTCTCCCAGATCTACAGAAAAGAGAAAGGATTTTTCATTCTCATGAGAAAGAAGTCTAGGAGAAGAAAGAAAGAAAGAAAGAAAGAAAGAAAGAAAGAAAGAAAGAAAGAAAGAAAGAAAGAAAGAAAGAAAGAAAGAAAGAAAGAAAGAGATGTAGCACTGAACATAAATAACAGTGTTTGCTTAGTTATGTAACCAGCTGTAGGTATTCAGAGTGAAGCAATATTTAAAAGAGCGCAAATGTATTTGGAGGTATGCTGGCATAGAAATAAATCGATATCTACTCACTAATACCTGAATTGGATTAACATTGTCAGTGCAAGCTAAGGCAAGCAAATGGGTTGAGTAAATGCAACCCCAGTCAAACAGTAAAACACACTTATGCTGGAAGCTGAGGGAGGGGTCTAAATATAAATTTATTTTGTGTGGGGGATGAATATATGTATTTGCTTTGTATTGTGAAGTTACTTCTTAAAGCACTCTTAATAGGCAATGCACTGCAGTCTTTTATTACAGCCCAACAAGAGAGTGTGACATGTAGGCCAGTGCAGTGCTGATACAGAAGCATTTCTATCTGCATTTATTTTCATATCTGCACATCAGCAATCATTAAATTGACTGGATATATGATCTGAATCATGCAAGAACATCCCAAGTGTGACCATTCATCATTGCATATGTTTAGTGGTATGGGAGGAGAGCTATATTGAAAACTTTGTCTTCTTTGTTCTCATAAGAATCCAGAGAGGTCACTTTTGCTTAACTCTTTGGAAAACAAGCTAAGGAAGGATCTGCACAGTATAGGAGTAGTCAATCTGAAGCTGTAGGACTCTATAAATACACCAGCTTCTCTGATGTCTACTACTGGAACAGTACTGTAGTACTATGGATATTCATTAAAACTGTAGTCCTAAAAAGGCTACCAAAATTCAGGTCAAAAATTAAAATCTTGTCCTTTTCCAAATATGTGACAAAACCTCATTCACCATATATTATTGTGAGCCCCTGCAGCCATCTTCCAAGCATCCATCCAAGAGCATTGACCGCTTTTGACTTAATATAGGAGGGATTGTCTATTTATTTATTATATTGATTTGATTGGTGTAAGAATGCTCTGATGATTAATAGTTTTAAGAGGGTAACTGATTTACAGTCAAATACTCTCCAAATGTGCTTGATATCAGTAATTTCAGAACCTCTTTGGTACTGCAAAATGTGAAACAGGTCTACAGATATTTTCATCTGACAATGTTAAATATTGGTTCTTAGCTGCATCCACGTATATTATACCATCCTCAAGTTATGGAAAGGTATGATCAATTGTGTCTTGCTACTGCATGTAAATGCACAGAAACCTAAGGATGAAATTAGCCTATGATAATATACAGTAAGCCTATATGCTTTTTGCTAAATTTCAGCATGAAGATGCCTACATTTATGTATTTGAAATATTTTCATCCTTCAGAACTCAGAAGAGTATAGCCTGATATATCAAAAGTAAAGGCATCACAAAATGTGCAAAATTAGGGGAAAATGAATTATCACATGGGTCCTTTACAGGACCCCACAGTTTAATCCTCAGCTATAAATATTCTCTTCAATTGGTAATTATCACATTAAAATACCACCAATAGCTAAAGACAGACTTTCTGAATGTGGTAGCCTTTACAAAGTAGTCTTTCAGAATCATGTGACTCTCGGCTCCTATTTAGTAGTACAGAGTATTAATTGTGTAGGCTTATTAATAACAAAAAAGTCATGTTAAGATTAAGCATGAAAGTTTCTGGCTATTAATTAAAGGGCCTGAGCAAGCCATGATCTACCTCAATCATAAATTAATGAGCACGATATGTACAATGTTGTTGTGAATGTGGATGTGTATGAAGTAGAGTTCGTAAGGCACTTCGCACAATAAAAATCACCAAGACATTGCACTCAATTCCCCCCCCCACATTCCTGATTTAAGTGCATCATTTTTCCTATGATAGACAGAAGCAAGCATTTCCCCTATAGGACCCCAGATCATCTGGTTCCACTAATTTCCAAGCCTTTATCTAAGGCAAACATCTATTGCCATGGAAACAAATGCCTGCATGAAATCAAGAAACTTCATTCAGAATCACACAACATTTTTCATTAAACTCTTGATAATATGATGGATATTTGGGAAGGATGATAATTAAGTGAAAATGTTTTTACAACGCTTCAGAATTTTCCATTAGTGAAAGGAGTTCTAGTTTTGGCTCAGAATTTTCACCTCACTCCAATTTAAGTGCTCATCTCACCCTACCGTCTTAAAGCATGTGGTTGGGAGTTTTAAAAAGCTTTTGAAGACTCTGTTTTGTTGCATAGCTACATCATAAACCTGTTGCACTTAAAGTTATATCATATTAAAATTAACATACTTGTAAACAACCTTTGCTACTTTTTGGAAACTGGCAGATATGAACAGATCTCCTAAAAGTGAAATTATCCTGTTATCCACAATTTCAAATGGATAGACAAAACCATACTGTTCCCATATTGACATAATTATGTTGTGTTAACAATACAACTATATCATCAGGACATAGTTGCCATTGGTTCAGTTCTTTGGAATGTTTAGGAATTGATATATAGTCAGTTTTATTCAGACAAGTGTAACAATTATTTAAATCCTATTTTATCTGAATGTACAGACATGTGTCATGACATTTAAATGCATTTTTAAATTAACATGAGGAACACTGCAGTCCATGTTCATGTATCCAGAACAGACATCAATGAGATTAAATACTTAGGTATATTAAAGCACCAGACTTTGAAAGAGCCTTTTCCCCATCTGATATCCTTCAAATGTGCTTGGACTACTGTACAACAGCCAAAATACTCAGCCATGAAGGCTATCAATCAGGCAAGTTAGGAGTTCTGAAATTCTAATCTCAACATTTCTGTGAGGGACCAGTTGAGGAAGACTGCTTTATACCAATTGGTCAATTTTAATATACTTTTTCATCTTAAATACTATATAGTGATTTCATTTATTTATTTAAGTACTTTTGAGGTATATACTTTATCATGGCCATGAAACCCAAGAGGCAGTTTGGCTCAGGGATGGGTTCCACTTACCTTCCCCACCGGTTCGCATCGCGACGTTTTGCGCGCGTTCCCTTGCACAATTTTGCTTCCGCACATGCTCAGTAGCTACAATCAGCCCGAAACACAGCTGAGGAGCTGATCAACTGTGCTTCGGGCGAAGGAATAAAGGTCAGTATAAACCCGGGGGCGGGTGGGAGGGCCCTTTTTCAAGCAGCAGAAGAGGAAAACACCTTCCAAAATTCACAAAAAAATCCCCAAAAAAGATGGCGGTACCCACGGACCGGCACCGACCGAACCAGATCCGTGACGTCACCAGCGGGTCGCTAACGGTTCGGGCAATCCAGTCCGAACCAGGAGGAACCCACCCCTGGTTCGGCTGCATCTGATAGTTGTCACCCATTTAGCACTGCCCAGGGAGCATGTGTAGTTTAAGGAACGCTACGGACATTGGTGATTATTGTGCATATAGTGTATGTCTATGTTTACCGCTCTTCTGTCATGTTCCTATCATAAATAAATATAAATAAATAAATACAAATACAAATACAAATACAAATACAAATACAAATACAGTTAAAACAGGTTATGCATTTCTACTTTTTCAAGACTTTTACAGAACATTGCTGAGAATAATTTAAATGATATGACTGTATAAACACATAAACAAACAAACAAACAAATATAAATATAAATATAAATAAATAAATAAATAAATGCCTTCCAGTCAGTCTTGACTCCTGGAGATTGTCTCAACAAGTCCCTGCAGTTTTTGTGGCAAGGTTTTTCATAAGTGATTTTTCATTGCCTCCTTCCTAGGGCTGAGAGTGACTGGTCCAAGGGCCATCCAGCTGACTTTGTACCTAAGGCAAGACTAGAACTCAGAGTCTCCTGGTTTCTAGCCTGGTGCCTTAACCATTACACTGAACTGGCTTTACTAAAATAACAATATCACTACCGATTTCAGTGGAATTCTCTTAGAAGTATTGCCTAATTCTTCCTATAGTTTAACAATGTTTGTAACCTAGCTAGCTTGTCGGTTGGCTTCTTCTGACTTTGCAAAAAAGGCATTCAAAATGCTATATCAATATTATTTAATAACATTAGATATATCATTACCTCCATATTGCAAATTGGAATGTGAGGACTGAAGACTTATTTCATATGCTACATTTTTGGGTGCTCATCTTTAATATTGTAATTATGCGCATAAGCATTTTCTACATGAAAATAATACATTCATTTAAAAGATACATTATGTAAGAATCCTGGTCAAAGAACCGTGTCTGGAGACAGCTCTTTGTTGAATAATTCAAGGTTTTCTTGTGCCTCATTAGGAAACTCACAAACTGAAAGAACAGGTACTTGCCTTAGGCCTTAGCAGGTACTTTCAGTTAGAAGTTAGAATTTGCTTGGGATCTCCTAGCTTAATTTTAGATATTGCTGCAATTTCCTAACTATGGACATTTCCACACAGAGTCACCATTGTCACTCCTCAAATCTTATAATGACCCACAATTGTCTTCACCCATGCCGGTGTGAGAACTCATGATGAACCAGCCAGCAGTCCCTCCTGTTGACCTATAGGGAACCCCCAATTGAAATCCGGGCGGCACTCTGCTTCCCACTGTGTTTGCTTTTGTGGTAGAAGGTAGAAGGCTGAAACAAAACAATAAAATAACAAACAAACAGGTCAGTAGGCAAAACTGATCTGAAGCATAACGTGAGAATACTAAAATGTTATAGCAGGTTAACAGTTGCAAGGGAAGAAAAATACAGAAGTGTTGCAATTTGAGTTGTTTCACAACTGAACTGGAAAAAACACAGCTCAGCTGCCTATTGGGATAAGTGGTGTGAGATCAAGGGGTGATGTTGCTCTTGAAGCAATGCTAAAGCCTTGAATAGATGAATCCTAAGTCTGCCCTCATAGCCATTTTAATTGTCATAAACTAGATTTTCTATGTGCCAAATGGAGTTAATAGAACTGCTCAGAATTAGGACCTTTTAAATCCAAGAACATCACACAAACAAGATCTGAAGAAGAGGGAGATTCTTTTATTTTAAAAAAATACATTAAAAGTAGGTAAAAGACACAAAAATGGAATAAAGCACACGATAAGGATACCATGATCTAAATTAAGAGACAAAAGGCAGGCTAGAAAGATGCCTCTTTATAGGGAAATACCAAACGGGGCCCTGGTTAAATAAGAACTCTTTATTATGTTTCAAAACCACTATTGTGTTCAAGGTTAATATTTAAATATACGCTATTATTTAGAATCCATCAGAGATTCCTAGCTGACGTATAGAAAAATACAGAGATTAGAGTACACCAGTAAATGAATCCTGGCCCAACAGAACATAAAAGTGATTTAAAAATTAAAAAACAAAACAAAACCATTCTTCTAAATGTATACTCAAGACCAAATTTCCTCTGATGCTGCATGTTTAATTAAAATAATTAAAACATTAAACTCATTGTTTGGATAAAGATGCTGTTCCCAGTTTAACAAACAGCATATTAAAACTTCAAGAGTACTGTAGCCATTTTCCAAAGCAATAGTGGGTCATCAGGAGTGCCATAAGGGTAATATTTTTGCTTGAAGCATAGGGAGTCTTTAGAACTTATTTTTTGAATGATTGCTTATGTTGAAACATTTTCAGTCTTTGTGTTGGCTGTTTAAATGCTGTACCATAAAGCTCACATTAATTAGATGTCTTTTTCAGAGGCATTATTTAATCATAAACAGTTGTCATTTTGAAATTAAAGATTCCTTAAAATATTGGGGGGGAGCAAAATTATTACTCTATGTGAGTGTGTGTGTGTGTGTGTGTATCCTGGGGTGATGCTCGCTGGGAGCCAGCAATGCCCTCCTGTGAAAGGCTCCCGGACATGGCATCCTCCAGTGTGTAATTAAGAAATGTGTAATTGATGTGCAGACATAAACGAAGTGAGCGCATCCCATTAATAGGACAGAGTCCTTTTCTGCCTGGTGCCTGGCAACCTCACTTGGCCTTTCTGAGACCAACTTTGCAAAGGCGCAAGGAAGGGAAGTGAGCATCTTCTCTGCCGTGGCAGCAAGTCTCAGCAACCAGAACAGGCACTAATTCCAGAGCCAGGAAAAAGATGTATGGCAAATGTACCTTCTGTTTTCACCAAGTACATTCAATTTCATTTCACCCTCCCTCCAATCTTTACTCAATTTAAGATAATAATAAAAAAACACCAATGGGACATTATTTAAGCCTACCATCTTAATCTTTGCCCTTTTTTTATTACCAATATAGTCACAAAAGGTGGCTTCTGTTTTACCCTCTTTTTGTCATTCACAGAGTTTGTAATCCACATGAAATATACACAAGCAATATTATTTTTAAGAAATCTGAAGGTTTTTTCCTATTGTATGCCTTGTGTCCTCTATGGTAGCTTGGTCTGATCAAATGTTTTGCTCAGAACTTACCAAGAAAAATATTATTTGTTGTAAATGGTTCACCACCAGAACAAAGGAACTTGGGTATTTGCCATTTTTACTGTAACCCTTATATGTGCATCCTTACAAGCAAGTGCTTGTTTTAGATTCAGATAGATACTTCTTGCTGCTGATATTTCCATTAGAATCTTGCTTCTTATACTAAGTCATTTGACACAAAGAGATCAAGCGGTTTATTGAAATTGTAATTAAGGAATGCTGTAGCTTCACTGCAAAATCAGCGAACTATTCCCAAACATGTGACAACTCTCCCCATTCCAAACTGGGGGGGGGGGATGAATTATTTGCTCACTCGTTTTAAAATACCTCTTATCTCACAACCGTCGTTCCCACTACGCGCTTAGCAAATTATTTTATTTATCCATTTACATTAATGTGGTGCCAACTCGCTGGGAAAAGTCAAATCATAGGTTTGTAATAGGCTCAAACATTTATTAAGAAACCCAAAATTCCATAATAAATAAGCACAGACAGTATTTTTTTTTTAAAACATATCACAAATCGACCAGTATGTAACAAGAATGCTTTATCTACACAAAACATCCTATTTCACCGTGGGTTCATTCTTCGAAACAGCTTCTGTTCTCTGGATTTGGACCAGCACATGCAGAAAAGGGGGAGAAATAGCGGCTTGCTGTATCTGTACAAAGTCTTCGCCAGATTGGAGGTCTCTCGGGTCCACGCTAGCCAGGCGTCGCTTGCCCGCTGCTCCGAGAGGGCGCGGGGCTGCGGCCGAAACAAAGCGAAAAAATGAGGGGCGCCAAAGCTGAAACGGGGTCGCCCTAGGGATCAAATAGCCCATCAAAGTGGGAAGGACGGGAAAGGAAGGGGCGGAGGTTTCTGTGTCGCCTTAAAAAAAATTTTTTTTTTGAATTCGACTCCCGTCGCTTAAAAAGGGCTATCAAATGGGCTGTTTTCCCTGGACGATTCACGTCATGGCCACTGTTATCGCCGCCGCCACCGCGCCCGCCCGAAGGTCGAGCTCGCCCGCCCGTTCAAAAACCTGCTATCAAAACCCCTGCAAAAAACGTGGCTATTGTTTTTGTATGCATGTATGTATACACCCACACGCACACACATGCATACGTGTGTATGCATATACGTCATATGTATGTGTGTATACACATATATACTTTATATATATGTATATAAAGTGTATACACATATACATATATATACATATATATCGTTTTCCTGGGGATCTGGGTGAGGAGTAGGTCGGGGAGGAACTTCGACAGAACTTAAACGAGGTCCGCTGAGTCCTTAGGATAGGTATTTCTTAAATCTTAAGACACGCGTTGGCTCCGTCTCCGCCTTTGCAGCTCGAACTTGCCCGGGTTGCTCGCCGGAGATCGCGTGTGTGTGTGTGTGTGCGCGCGCTTACTTGCGTCTTTCTCTCCCCCACAAAACTAGCCCATTGGTTTCAGATCCTGAGTCGGCTCCCTGGTAAGTGAGTGGCTCCCCCTCCTCTTTTAGGTAAAAAGGGGGAAAAATGGCGGGAACGAGGCGATCCGCTCGGGTCAGAGCAGGGAGGCCGGACGGAGGTGAAGAAAAGGCGGGAAAACGGGAAGCGCGGCTGGGAGAGGCTGCTGGCTGGGAAGGCGGGGGCGCCATTAGGTGAAACTCATGGAGACTGTGTGCTCCAGCGCTTTCCGGCGGAGGGAGGCGATGCTCGTGCCCCGCCACACGTCGCTGCTGTCCGGGGAGCTGCAGAGCTGCGGCGAGCCCGTCACGTTGCTGGGGCCTGGCAGGGAAGCGGGCACCATGCCAGGGAAAGCGGGCTGGTAGAGGTGCGACTGCAGGCCGGCGCCGTTGGAGCCCGCCAGGCTGTTGGACAAGCCCATGGAGTTGGGTGGGGGGCCCGCCGCCAGGCTGCACTGCGACAGTGACTGCGCCATGGCTTGCTGCCTTCCCAGGGCCGGCGGCAGGGGCAGCTGCGACACCCCCGGCATGGCGGCCGCGGCCCAGCGCGTGTCGTTGGCGTGGAAGGAACACAAGCTGTCGCCCATGGCTGCCGCGGCGGCGGCGGCGGCGGAAGGGAACTGGGGCAGCCCGGGCGTGGGCAGCAGCGTGCCGGGGGCGCGGAACACGTTGGTGGTCTTCTTGCGCTTCTTCCACTTGGCCCGTCGGTTCTGGAACCAGACCTGCTCGGATCAGCCGTCGTCGCCGAAGAAGGAAAGGAGAAGAGAGGACCCATGAAAGAGAAAAGAAGGCCGGGTTAGACCGACGAAGGACTGCGCTGTCATCGGGCGAAGCCGCAGGGGCGTGCCCCCTCCCCAGGCCACCCGGTCCCCGGGAAGGCCTGAGCGGCCGAGGAAACCCCGAAGACCCAGAGGAAGGCTATCCTGTGGAAACCTCTGTGCGAAAGCGAGCTTTCTCCTACTTCGTCTGAAGCAGGGAATGGTTACTCAATTAACAAACAAAGGAATATATAGTGAAGGGAGGCTATTATATTTCCATTGGGATTTTGGTAGAAAAAGGAAGAATCTCCTTTCAATAAGGGGCATCTGCCAGTTCGAAACACAGATGGTCCGAGGGACAGAACAAAACTGAACTTGTATTGCAAATATACAATGCTTAGTTTCCGTTCTGTAATGAAATACTATTTGTCTCAAGCATCACCATTACCTTACTAATAATATACATTGCATTTAATAAACATTTAGATTATTTTTGTCAGGATAATTTTGCTGTACTGTAGTTGTTACTTCTTTTATCTGCTTAAATATTGAGAACTTTGTTACATTCAGGAGATGCTGCGGATAGTGGGCAAATAGAAAAAAAGGAAACTAAAATGTAGGGTTGGATTTAAATTGCTTATAGGCTGTAACATTCCATTAACAGATCTAATTGTTATTTTCTGCCCCAGCAGGTTACTAGCACTGATTTAAAAATAAATACTTTTAAATAAGTATCATTGTACTTACATCCACATTGCTGAATAATAAAATCCTTTCATTTAAATCTAATGAAGTTTTAGAATTCAGATTAAACTACCTGGTGCAAATATAGTTTATTGATAAGTGCTATACTTCATTGCTGAGTATTGTACTTCATTCCACTGAAGCTATTATTTGATCAACTTATCAGAAATACACAATAGCCAAACAGTATAATCAAAGCAGATACATCATCACATTAGACTATAGCTATAATGCAACATGATTGAGGGAGTCATGCTAATTTGGGCTGCATTTTTATACTTTAGAAGAAAGAGGAGAGGAAAGTCTAAATTTATATAGTAGTCCTTATTTTGATATGTTTGGCACTGACTTCTATTAATCAACAAATATATCCAAATAGTACTTCTACCTTTCCATTATAGTTATATGTTCAAGAATTAGTAGCACATTCCTGATAAATCTTTTGTCTCTGTCTCTGTCTCTGTCTCTCTCTCTCTCTCTCTCTCTCTCTCTTTCTTTCTCTCTCTCTCTCTCTCTCTCTCTCACACACACACACACACACACACACACACACACACACTAATACTGAAATGGTATAATATTAAAGATGTGGAGATTTACATTCCAAACCACAGCAAAAGCAAGGTTGAAAAATACACGGCAGCCTTCATTTTATCTGTTTCTGTGTTGGATTTTATATCCTTAATTCTCAATCTAAAGGATGGAAGTCATACAAACAACCATTATTGCTAAATCGTTATGTTCAGCCCTGGATTCAGTAACACAGTGTCATGTTGCGTACAAATATCCTAGAGCAGCAACTTACTGAGACCCACTGTATGTTGATATTTGGTGTATGTAAGTACCATTTGTAATTACCTATGAATACTTACTGGTGCTTCTAAATCAGTGGTATACCTAATACTAGTATGGTAATTGCTACCAGTTCAGATTATTGGAGTAAACTGTTTTCATAAGCCCCACCAGTTAAAATGTTGTTTAAGAAGAATCCAGACCAGATAAGCGTTTATCCAGTATGATTCAGCTTATTTTTTTTTTCAAATATATTTATGTATGTGAGTTTTTTATACATAACCCAAAGAAGATTACATTATATGGTTCAATGCACACTCCTCTGACCCAAGAATTAAAATAATGTGTTTGAAAATAAGCCAGGTGAATTAGTAACTATTTGAAAAAGATGTCTCGGCTCAGTGTAACAGTATACAATGAGTTCCACCAAGATCTAATAAATTATACACCAGTTCAAATATTGCATTTGGTTTTAAAAGAAAGATGTATCCTAGACTAATTGTCCAATAGTTCTTCATTTTTCCCCAGAAATTCCAAAAGAATTTATAATGAGAAAGGACATAATTATTTTATATCGGGTCTCATATTTTCTAATCATGATTAAAATAAGCATATTTTCCACACGAAAGGAAAAGCCATTGCTTAGGTATAATAGGTGTGCAATTTAAATTTTCTTTGGCTAAATTTCAGTAAAGTAAAAATAAAAAAGCAATTATCTAGATATTTCAATGGAAAGAGTTTCATTTTGAAATTGGGGATTAAACTCAAATGCTGCAAAATTATTTACTAAAATGTTACCTCAAGGGAGCTGCTCTGGCAAGTGTACAGAATTTTGTTTTAGGCATTCACACTGATGCTTTAGTTAACCAAGCTTTCATCAGTTTCAGCTACTATTGACCTTACCTATGCTTACTTATTTTTTCACTTCTATTTAACCTTTTAATTCAAGAACTCTTTAAAAATCCTCTCCTAAATATATGTACTTATTTAAAAGCCTTTGGAAATTACACAAGTGTGACTTCTCTTCAAAACCACTATGATTTTAAGCATGACAATAAGTATAATAGGATTTTCCCACTTAGCTCTAAATATAATGCTAAACAAACTCCATTTAACTCACATATAGGCCTATTTAGGACTGTGTCCTTCAGTTAGCTTTCTTTCTTCTCTTATTTAGGCTTTGTATTCTTTGTTTCAGTTCATATCTCAAATAGAATATTTATCTATACAACTGTCATTTGTTTTAAGTGAAGGGGCCTGCTCATGAATTGCTGTTTGAAAAGAATGTGTTGCTGGCCCTTTAGTCCTCTTCCTCCATCTAAAGTTTAACCAGGTTAAACTTTTATTGTTGTTTTATGTGTTTAGCCAATTGGCTTGGCTTTTCCTATTGTCTGTTCTTGCTTTATGCGAAGATGGTTTGTTTTTAATCAGCCTGGGTGCTGGCAAGTGGTGTAAGTCATGTTTCGGTTTGCATTCTCAAGCATAGAGCCAGTTTGGTGTAGTGGTTAAGATGTTGATCTGGAAACCAGAACACTTGAGTTCTAGTCCAGTTTTAGGTATGAAAGTCAGCTAGGTGACCAAACACTTTCTCAGCCCAACCTGCCTCACAGGGTTGTTGTCATGAGGAAAATAGGAGGAAAGAGTATTATGTATGTTTGCCATCTTGAGTTATAAAAGTAGGGTAAAAATATAAAAAATAAAAATAAATAATCCACTTGTTTAAAAGATAATCAAGACACTATTCAGAGAAGGAGAAACTAGTTGTTTCCAGTTTCTATCATTAATTTTTTTCTCCAAATCTTTTAACACTGTTAAACACTTTTAACGGATCTTTAATCTTTGTGTTCATGTATTAAGAATGCCATAACTCCTTAGGGAGCACATTTGTTAATTTCAGAGTAATATGGACTACAGATTTGTCCATAATTTCCACCTTATTTGAAAATGAGGTTGCTTTTTTCAACAACACTATTGTTGAAACAATCTCCAGGTCACTCTGAGCCTTGACTTTGAGGGTATATGGGTCCCAAGTAGAGACATATTTTTCCAATCCCTTTTATTTAGACTGGGAAACGTGCTTGGGCCCATTAGTAAGAAAGAACAGCTGTTAAGTGTCTAAATGTTATAAGAATAATAATTGAATAGAAGGGAGGGGAAGATGTGGAGCAGAGGGGAAAGAATTTTGTTCAATTACGTTTTAGGGTTAGTTAAATGGTGGCCACAAAATCATTTTATGTGTCATGGTTTACTGGTGTTGTAAAAGAATTTCCATCAAGTCTGGATCACCTCATTTCAGAGCAACAGTGCATATGCTTTTGAAAATGTGGATGTATCCAGTTGGAAACCAGTGCATGACAGATTAAACAGGAGCAAGAACCAGAGGGATACTTGGAAAAAGCACACTTGACAGCTTGGCTCTGGAAATATATTAGCCAGAGGCATTTGGGCAACTTTGCCTTGAGATTGGCATACCAACAATTACCTCTCAGCTCCTGCATCAGCCAATGATATTAATACGGTATTAAGGGTCTAATGGAGTTTGCAATTTCAAACTCTACTTTCATGATAATCTGCAGTTACAGTAATATAGACACACTGTAAATGTATTTAGAGATATATAGCCCCGTTAATCCCCCAGCTATAAACAGGGGAGAAGTAGTCAATGGGATATTATCTTTCTTCCTTCCTTCCTTCCTTCCTTACTTACTTCTTTCCTTCCTTCTTTCCGTTTCTCTTCTTTTCATTCTTTCATTCTTGCAGATTGATAACTTTATACGTGTGTGCAGGTGAGTGCATGATTGAGAGTATTCTACTTATTTCCTTCCTTCCTTCCTTCCTTCCTTCCTTCCTTCCTTCCTCTTTTTATTCCCCTCTCTATCTTCTCCCAAAGCCTTATAAAGATCTCACTGGAATCCATCAGATGATTAATGGGAAGATTTGGTAGGAAATCTGGAGAGCTGCATTAAAGCTCAGATCTCAGGTTCATTTCGATCAGCCAGCCGTGAACTCTAGGCCGAATTCATTACGCTTTAATAGTTGCTGGGAGAGGAAGAAAATGCAATTTCTCATTCCATTAGAAAACTAGAAAATACTCTCAGCTTGTCCCCTATTAAGATGTGGCAGGTGACATGGGCAGCGCAGAGGGACACGGTCAATGGAATCCTTGCACATTATATTTAGGTTGGTGTAAAATATTGAAAGGCAAGCCTGGGCTGAGCAGAAGTTATTTCACTGATTTGCTTTTTATGTAAATAAAATATTGAAAGTTAATTAATCAGCACGAGAGACTAATGATTATGCTTATTATATTGCATTGGATCGCTGTCATTTGCATGATTCTCACATTGCTGCTTAATAAGCCATTCTGGGTTATAAATAATTCTGAAATTGGTTTCTAATAATGGCATGCTATAAAAAGAATGGTTTTATTACTATTACACCCAGTCTGGGAAGATGTGGGGGGGGGATAGGGGGAATAGTACAGCAGTAATATAAAGGAGAATAAGCTTCTGCCTTGACAAGCAGGAATAGCTTTTTAAAATGTAGACCAGAAAATAGAAAAGATATAATTTATTCTTGCATGTAAGGGTACATCCAGGGCTGTTGCAGTAAAAGCGGGCGTGTGAAGCATTTTGGATATGTGTAGAGTCCTCACGCACCGAAAAGGTGGTGTAAGACCATAAACTCAGCCATTACTCTTCCATTTCGTCAAGTAGCAAGAATACAATGAACTGGGAAGTAAATACATTTCCCATAATTTATTTTTTGCACAAGCTTACATAGTGTTAATCATTCTGAAGTGTTAATTAAGAAGGTTATGTTGATTTGATTACTTTTTAAACTGCAGAACATTATTGTAAAGAATATTTAAATTGCCACTCGATTAAACTGTTTCTATTCAGCTGCCTGAAGCCATTAGAAGACTGTAGGATTATGTAGAGGTTATTAAGATATTTTTCCTAGCTTGCAATTCACTGAGAGATAAATCCAATTGATGTAATTGTGCTTGCTTATAAGAAAGTCTTGAAGTCTTATGGAAATTGGCTTTAGGTAAGATGTAACTAGAGAAAAGCAATTATTAGATATTTTCAATTTTTTTAAAAAAAACCCCTACATTTTAATTGTATTTTTAACTAATAATTGAGGTAGTTGCAAAGAGCCAGGTTAAGAGGTTTTAAGGGCATGGATATTACCACATGATTGTAAATCAAAGTCAATGTACATTTTCAGTTCATGAGAATAAAACTAAAATAATTTAATTTAAAATCTGTATTTGCCTTTTTTATTAAACATTTGTAGTGGTATATAAATAATAACATTCTGTGGAATGTATTGGTTGAGGGAAGAATACATGAATAACCACCGTTTCCTTAATATATTTGCATTTTGGCTTTTTAAAAAAAATCAAATTTCTGGTAATAAAACTGCTATGATTAACCTTTGCCAAAATCCAGTGAAATTTACTTGACCTTGTTTTCTTTAATTTTCTCACCAACTAAATGATCCTCTTATTGTAGCTGAAACCTTATTTGAGAATCTGTTGTCTATATTCTAACTAAATCTTATTACTTGTGAAAAATAAATATTTTCTTTTTAAAAATGTCTTAAGTTTTATTCATTAAAACATACCATTGGACACTTTTTATTTTTGTACAATATAGGCCTAATTTGCAGATATCTCCCTTTTAAGTATGTTTATTATTTTTCTGGAAGTGTTTAAAATAAATAGATGGGTAATAACAGACAATCTAGAAAAGACATATTTTAAAATATTAAGGATTTCTAAATGCAAGTTTAAAAATGCCATTGAATTTCCACTGGCATTCTCCAGTTGCCAATGAATTAATTAGATCTGCTCTGCAAAGTCAGACAGTACTCCAATTGTATCAAAATTTGTTTGGAAATAAATCTAGCAGATTTTTAATTCTCATCGTCCTTTTAATGTCAAGCCAAGACGATTTCTATTGGATCCAACCACATTTAATAAGATTAAAACACAAACTTTTGATGGAATTTTTTAAGACTCTAAGAGTAAAACTAGATTTCAAAATATTTAAGTAGTGTAATCTAAGATTGAAACAATCAGGGAAAGAAAAGTTCAGGACTAAGGACAGCGCAGTTGCTTTAAAATGACTCACAAATTAAATCCAATTTAAATCATTTGATATCAGAATTAGAACAATTAAAATAATAATATCCACTTGATTGATGATCAGAACTAAAGTGAATGCAAATTTATTTCTATGTACCAAATTTAATCAACGTTTTACAAATATATTATCTTTTCTCAAATATATTTATCATGTTCACAAATAAAAAGTTTGGGTCGATCTAGAGATTCTCTGAATAAATAAAACCCTCTAAGTTTTCTTTCACAAAGGTTTTACCCAGAGGTCTGTCCGACTCTGAAATTGGTGGTAGTTTAAATTAAGTAAGGTGTCTAGGAAAGGAGTCTGTTGCACCAGAAACCAATTTCCTAGCGTTGCAGTGCAGCAACTAAATTTGCAGGTTGTTCAAAATAAAAGCATCGCTAAAAATCTACGATGCCGCTCAACCTTGCGCTGAGAGCAAAATGGGCGAAATGATGATGATGATGATGATGATGATGATATGATGATGATGATGATGATGATGATGATGATGATGATTATTATTATTATTATTATTATTATTATTATTATTCCTCATCTTCAGCTCTTGAAAGCAAAAGCCTTTGTCCCTGTGATGCCTTTTTATCCTTTCATTTCAAGGCAAACTTTAGACCCCAACCGGAAGGGCCACGACAACCTGAAAAGGTTTGCTGTCCCGGGCTTAGGGAACCGGGATGGCTACAGCGTTTGCTTGGCTTGCCTTTCTGACTCTCCCCGTTCTGCGCCCGATTGCTCGGGCCGGCACCTAAGGAGAAGGACCAGCCTTGGCCTGGCAGGGCCCCGAGGCCCTGGGCTCCCGGGAGGAGGAGGCGGGGGGGGGGGAAGCGCTGCTCTGGCCCTTGCCGAGGCCGAAGGAAAGCAAGGAGGCAGAGGGCCGGCCTTGCCGTGGCTTAGCCGCATACCTGGACTCGCGACTCGGTGAGGCCGATGCGCAGAGCCAGCTCCTCTCGCATGAAGATGTCCGGGTAGTGGGTCTTGGCGAAGCTGCGCTCCAGCTCGTTGAGCTGAGCCGGGGTAAAGCGCGTCCGGTGCCGTTTCTGCTTCTGCTGGCCCTGCTGCGGTCCGGCCTGGCTGGGGTTCTGCGGCGGCCCGGGCTGCTTGTCGGGGTCTTTGGCGCTCACGGACAGCGCGCTCGGCGTCGAACCCACCGTGGTGATGTCCTCTCCGGGTAGCAGCGTGGCCCCTTCCACCGCGTCCGAGTTGGGCGCCAGGTCCCCCGGGTGGCCTCCGGGCTCCGAGCCTCCGACGCCCAAGCGGCACTTCACGGCCTCCCGGTGGCCCAACAGCTCGGCGGCGTCTTTCATTCCTGCGGAAGGCAAAGCAGCGGCCCGCCACGCTTCAGCGTCGGATCCACTAAAGGCGGACAAGGCGGCAACCTTCCCCGAGCGCCGGAGCCGGGATCCTGTCCCGGGCACGCCGGAGGAAGGGAGCCGCCAACTTGGAAGGAACTCGAGTACCATCCCGCTTAAATAGGAGCCCCGGGTTGGGGGTCCTGGCCGCCCCTTTCCCGCCCGAGCCAGAAGTAAGTTCCTTTGGCTTAACAACATCCATTTGTCCAAACCCCAACAAATGCCTGAAATTATAAATCAATCTATTTCTTCAATTCTTGAAATAAGAACTTAAGGGAAACAAAAGAAAAAAGAAAGAAAGAAAAAGAAAACAACCAAGGCGAAGACCAGGAGTAGGAAGAAGAGGAGGAGGAGGAGGAGGAGGAGGAAGAGGGGGGAAAAACTCCAAGCGAAATGGCCCCCAATTGTGCTTTTAGATCTACATATTCCATAGTTGTTGTTTTTTTTTTAAAAGAGGCGATGTTAAATCAAATTAAACTTTAATACAGTACAATTACTTTTAAAGAAATTAGCCCATTTAGATCGCATTAAGGTAAAATCAGGCACAAATTGTCAATTTCCTGCTCTCGGTTTCTTCCTGGGCTGCTGGCGATGAGGAGAGGGAGCAGGGGAAAGGGGGGAAGAAGCTTGGGGGCAACTCACCGAGCCGGGCGTCCAGGAGGTCGGCGTGTGAGAGCATCGCGCACCGCTCCAGGGCGAAAGCTGTTCCCCCCCAAATTTTAGCGGTTGGTTGTTGATTTTTTTTATGAGAAAAAAAGGGGGGCAAGTTAAAATAGATCTAGGTCCTCCACACAGCTTATGGATATATATTTATATATAGATCGCCTAAATGAAAGAAAATTCGGTGTGTGGTTAAAAAGGGGGTCTCTTGCATTATAATGTCCTTTAGAGAGACGGGGAGGTGCTTAACACTTCAGTGAACCCGTGAGCAGCTCAGCGAAGGGACCAATCAGGAGGGCAGCCTGCAAATGTCAGCACCCAGAGAGTCCCCGCTCCACCCGCCCGCAGCCACGGCACCCGCCGCTGCCGCGCCAGCCGAACGCCGCGCGGGCTGGGCTTTTAAAGCTCCCTTTACAATTCGGTTCCCCGACTGATTGACTGCATTAGGGACAACCTTCCCCCACAACCCGCCCGCCTCCTCCTTGTCCTCTCGTCCTCCTCCTCCTCCTCCTCCTCTTCTTCTTCTTCTGACCTCCTGATCAAATTAATTGGAAATGACTGACAAAGCCAAGGCAATAAAAGGAGCATTGGGGGGGGGGGACGCCAATGGCTGGAGGGGTGCCTGGCCTCCTCCTCCTCATCGCAGGGAGGCCTTGAGCCCTCTGGTGGGGACCTTTTTGGGCCCAGGTGGAGAGGGGGAAAGAGGGGCCAAGAGGTCCCACACAACTGCAGAGAGGGGTGACTTGCTAGGTGGCTTTATTTAAAGGGTCTCTAATGCGGCCATTTCAAACTTGGTAAAGCTGCAGTCTGGGATGGATGATTGGAACAAAGTGGAGTGTGTAACCCTGGTGAAATTTATACTCCAATCGGGATGCTTCTTCGCTCTCCCTCCTCCTATGATCTTAGTCCCCTTGAATTAAATATTTGTATATTTAAAAACAAGATGTAATTCCAGCTGTCGGTTTGGCTTAGAAAACTAGCGCCAGAAATGCCGGCCGGCATCGGTCCATTTGGCGGGTGTGAAAGTTTCTTTCCTTTCCAAACTCAATTGAAGGCAGTAAATAAAGTTTTTTAAAAAAATAAATCGAAAACATTATTTTCTTCTTGAATATGTTAAACTATCCCAACAATTTTAAGTGCTTTGCACAAGGGAAGCGAACCATTTCTAATGTTCTGATTTTTCAAAGCCAGCCAACAACAAAGTTTAGATTAGTAATATATTTCTAACCAGAGTAATTTTCAAGATCATTAGGCATTTATGTAATTAGTGCCAAATCTATAAGCTTTTATTACGATTATTAGAGTAAAATCAGTATAAATTTGTACTAATTTACTACTGTTTAGACTTGGCTGTCAAGGCAAGAGGTCCTTATTGTAAAAGATAACGGAGGAAATTAAGTGCAAAATTCTGTACCGTTTCTGATCCGCTTCTAAACAATCCGTTTCAATTGTATTTGTAGCAGAACAGAATGGCCTTTTAAAGTTATTTGATTTTTTTAATCTCCCCCTTACTCTCAAAAGGAGGGAAATGCCAACTAGGCCAGGCACAATGAAAACTGATATTTCCTACTTCCAGCTTGATTAACATTGATTTTTAATTCGAAAGTGATGCAATTAAGATTATTCATTTAGTGCAAAGAAAGCTTGCACCCAAAGAAAAAGAAGAAGGAGAAGAAGGGGGGGGAAAGAGCGAGGCCGCGAGATTCACCCGGGAGCCTCTGGGCTGAAGACCCCAAAGGCCAAAAAAAAAAAAAAAAGGCTGCGTAGGAGGGAGGAGGTGGCGGCGGCACTTCGCCGCCCAAGTGTCTCCCACAAACCGGGCGCAGCGGGCAGTCGTTGAAGGGGTGAGGGGGGGGTGTCTTGGGCAGGTTGGTTCGGCCTGTCCCTCGAGGGGGAGACAAAGGATGCGCCGGTCGGGAAGCGCCTGGCTTCTCGGCCCAGGATGCTGCACAGGGGCGCCAGCCTGCGCCCCGTGCAGTTTGAGACCGGGAGCCGCGGCTCAAGACGGCTGCGAGGGTCGCTTTCCTCTGTACCGAGAAGCGCCCCCCCCTCCTCCTCTTAAGGGAGTAGGACTAAGCCTGTGGGGGGGGCAAGGACTGACGGCAAATCGGCCGAAGCCGAGGGAAAGCAAGTGTCCCTGAGTTCCGCCGACTCGCTTCCTTAATACCTTCTTTTCTCACGTCCCACCTTTGGAGGGCGGCTCTCTGTACCCGATGCCAACCCCCCCTCCTCTCCCCGGTTTTGCGCCCCAGTTAGGGGCCCGATCCCAACTTCTGGGGTATTCCGACGCTGCTGCCGGCCCCCCCCCCGCTTGGGCTCCCTCCCCTGATCCTCGGCTCGGCCGCTGCCAGGTCGATAAATAAAAAGCGCGGTGGTTAATGGGCAGGCCCCTCCGCGCGCTAACAAGGGGGCCGAAGCCCGCGGCTGATCCATCTCGCTTAGGAGCCGCGGGAAAACAAGGCTGGCGGCGTGATGGATGGCGCGTTGCTTTTTATGACTTTTCTATTGCTCTTGATTTTTATAGCAGGATAAACAAACTAAATCATTCCTTCCGAGAGTCGAAAGCGCGGGGGGCGAGGGGTTGGGAAAAGAAAAAGGAGGCTAAAAGAGAAAAGGAAGGGAAGGAACCAAGGGGGCTCTAAAGCGGAGAAGGGAAAAGGGCCGCTTGGGTTGCCAGAGACGGACTCGCCCTGGTTCCCCCCCCCCCCCCCCCGCGGTCCTCTCCGGCTTTGCGACCCAAAGATTTTGGGAAGGAAAATTTGATGCTGCCAGAGTTGAAGGCGAGGTGCACTTACAGAAGCCTCTCACGGGCCGCCCCTCGTCCCCTCCCCCCCCCCCCCCCCCCCCCCCCCCCCCTCCCCCCCCCCCCCATACCAATTGTCAGAGATGGTTAGGTCACCAGTAGCGGATAGACCTCTTCACAAGGGTTTAAATGTTGTGGAAGAGGGCAAAGCCCGCCCCTCCGCAGCCAGAAAAGTGCCAGTCAGGCCATTCCGTGGATAATGGAAGGTATTTCCCACCTGATCAGGCAAAGTGAAGTCCCTAACAAGGCTCGGCTTAGCGCTCTGGTCCCCAAATCTCCACCATGACAAGGGCGTGCTTGGGAAAATCACTTTCCCCGCAAAGTAAACGGGTTTTCTATGACGGATCCGGCAAGTTTTCCCCACCATAAATAGGTTTTAGATTGTTACACACACGTAGGGCTGGAACAAAGGGAGCGACTAGAAAAATATATTGGTTGCCCCTTAATAAAATTTATTTAGACGGTTTACTTCTCATAAAAAATAGAGATTGAATTTCGTACCAGAGTGCCTGCCAAAGGGCTCCGTGCAGGGAAATTCTAACCTCGCCACCACCTCTGATTTTTCCTCGCTCTCTTCCCGATTTCTTCAGGGGGACCAAGCGGTATCCCAGGGACCGACCGGGGGTCCTGATTTGGCAAGCCTCGCGCCACCTGGGGCACAGAGGGTGGGGGCCGGAGAAACAGAAATGGCAAATAGAAATGTGTTCTGAAATGTCTAAGAGCCTGACGTTGTCATCTTCATGGCAATCCAGGTGCGAAGAATCTGTAGAGTTTATAAATGTTCCGTGCTCAGAAGGAGTGGATCCCTTTTTTTAAACTTTTATTTTATTTTGTCTTATTTTATATTATTGCTAATGTTATTAAAAACCCAGTCCACTGTTACTTTGATTCAAAGACAGGCACGAACGGCACAAATGTGCAGAACTCTATTTCCGCGCTATATCCAGATCCCATTGGCAAAAATCCCAGCATGAGTAGCGGGCTTTTGGACCTCTCTTTTTGGTTTTTGGAAGACAAGTGTCGTCTTTTGTGTTTTCCCGGGAAGGGGACGAAATCACTGAAATTAAAAAAACCCAGTGCGTCTTTTAAAGGCTGAAATGTGAATTCTTACAATAATTATTATTCTCACTTTGCAGTTATTTAAATGCTGAATTGTAACAGCGCTGCCTTCTAATGAGAAAGCGCCTCCCTCAATAATTAACGATCTCACATTTTCCTATTTTCTGTGCTTGATGAAAAGAATCAATTTTAATTCCTTGTAAATTACAGGCCCGCTTTTAGAAAAAGGCAGGAGGGGCGCGGCCACGTGAGTGGAACAGGCTGCCGCGGCGATAGTAAGCAGACCCCGGGGTCGGAAGGCCTGTCGCGCCTCCTTCAGCTCTTTGCGCCTCCTGCCTCGCTGGACTGGAGAGCCGCCGACGAACCGAGGCGGGCAGGGTGGTGGTCCTGGTCTGGTCTGGTCTGGAGGACCAGACGGTAGAAGGAAGGGGGACGGAGAGGAAAAGGGATTTCAGCAAGCCTCTTCTCAGATCGCTGGTTGGCTAGAAAACTCCGGCTCGGTTCGCATTTCGGTTCCATAGAAGGATCTAAGTGGGATGTATTTTTTTTTCACGACTGTGCCCAGAGTTGAAACAGGTCACAAAGAGAAAAGCTCCAATTTAAGGAGGCCGCCCACCCAAAAGGAGAGCGAGATCGCGGCCCCCGCCCGGCTCCTTTCCTTTCCTCCCCCCCCCCAATTCTTATGCCGCAAACGTATCCTTCTAAATAGACCAGGTAGGCAGAAAGAGAGCGCAGCTTGCAGAATCTGAGGCGTGGCGCCAGTTATGTGCGCCAGGGTGTGTTTGAGCCCGGCTCGTTTCAATTAATTTCTCATCAATCGGTTTCCTGGGGTGGGGGGAGAGCAAGCTGCTGAACTAAGAGGCAGCTTTCCTCTCTCTCTCTCACACACACACACACCCCATGTTCTAGTACAAACCAAGTCAGACAATTCCAAACCCTACTTTTATTAGTGGTGGTGTTCCTATTTTATTTGCCTTAGTATGATTAGCGGCTTCCTTCTTCTCAGTAGGCCCACTTGAAAGAAACGTGCTATTTCGCTTAATTCAACCGATTGCGTGTCTCTGCACACACACACACACACACACACACACACACACACACACACACAAATATAACTTGAAAGCCAAACAACTTTGGACAAACAGGTATTCCGAAGTTTATCCAGGACTCTCAATTTTTGGCAATAGCCCAACCTGAGCAAAACGACAAATCACCCTCGCTTGTATTTCTAAAATGCCCCCCCTCTCCCCACTACTAAATCGGCGATCAGACGCGACCGCGGCAAAAATATTTATCTGCAGCTTGACAGCGAGCGTTTAAGTTTCCCTTCTTTCTGTCTTCAACGCCACCCTGTTAATCTGGCCAATTACCGGGGTTGACTATAATAAGAAACATACATATTTTTGTTTGTATGTGTTAAGTTGGGCCGCTTTTCTGATTTCTATTTGCTCAGGATAAATAATCATATATCAGTTATTCAGTTAGGTGACAAGCCTCGTAATTGGAATAAAAAGAAAACATCTCATCCTTATCTCTTTCTATAACTAGATATAGCGCTAATAAGACTGCATCAATCTTATCTAGCCAAAGAAATAAAATAGACAAACAAACAAATTCGCCTCCAACAAGTTAATGCGGTGTATCTGAGTGGAAAGTAGATATTTTCACGCATTCTGGAGATGAGGAGTGACTTTTAATAAAATCACAAGAAAAACAAATGTAATTCTGTAAGCAATTTCAGCGATCAGCCCTCTCTCTCTCTTCCCCTTTGCCGCTTGGTTAGCATTCGCCAGCCGTCCTAACCTTTTCTTTTAAAACCCAGTTAGTGCCACAAATATGATTGTCACTCAATCGAGGGGCCTTCGAGGCCCTCCTTTATTACTGGGGGGAGCGGGGGCAGGTCGGGAGGTGGCGATGCCTTATTTTACCAGGATGATTTTTGTTGACTCTCCCCGGCCACCCTGTTCTTTATTCTCTCCCTTCGCACCCACCTCCATTCCACATATCCTTTCCCTCCAGCCCCCAAATGCGGCTAATTCGGTGCGTCTATATTCACTCAATTAGAGAAATCTAAAGAGAAAATCGATCTTCCATCTGCAGAAATGCCAGCTTAACAAATTAGATTCTTGTTTCGTGCAGGTGATTTGGTGACAGTTGGGGAATTAGAAGTAATAAGTTGTTGTGCTTCAGGCCCCCTCCCGCCCCCCGCTCCTCTTCCCGACCGCTTCTTCTCCGGCTTCGCCCCCCGCCCCGTGGCGAGAAGCGCCTGGGCATCCTGGACGGGCCCCGCCTCGGTCGCCTTCTGCTTCAGCCGAGCAGTCCAAGAGGCGAGCTACCGCCACCGCATCTCCTGCCGTAATTAGCGCTGCTGCCCTCCATGTGGGCTCGATTAAACCGTGATTTAGCCGAAAGAAATATAATTATGGCTGCAAATAAAATAATCAGCATTGAAGAGCGATTTCCTTAATGAGATGGAGCGGTTGCACGTCACGGAGTAAAGGGGTCTCATTAAGGGCTGGTAATGAGCCTGGGGCGGAGAAGACGAAGAACCAGCGCGCCGCCACCCGGCCCGGCCCGGCCCGGCCCGGCCCAGTCGCTCTCCCGCCCAGCCGGTTGCCGGGCCCAGGCCAAGGCCAATTCCAGAGGGGCCGCCAGTCTCTCCAAAGGCCCGCGGATCCTCGGAGCAGGCCGCAGCGCGCAGGCCCCGGAGGGGGGACCGAGAGGGAGAGAGAGTGACGGCGGCCTCTGCCCAGGCAGCAGGGGGAGCGCAACCAGCTGTCCCTCTCGGGCAAGGCGCCTCCCGACCCTTCCCGCGAGAAAGGACAGGCCGTCGGCGGAGGCCCAGAGCGTGGCCGGGCGGGGCGCTATGTGGCGCCCCGTTCTGTCCAGCAAAGTTTCGGAGCGGTTCCTGGAAGGCCGCCCCGCCGGCCAGCGGAGACGCCTCCAGGCGCCTTTGGAAGGCCCGAGAGGGGAAGCAAAACGTGTCTCGCAGCCCCTCCCCGCAAAGGGCGCTGTTCTCCCCGTAGCCCGTGATGCAGCATTTCCCCGCCCTTCAGAGTTCCTTTTTCCCATTGAAGCCAACGGCCTGCCAAAGCGAGTGTTGGGATAAGCAGCAAACAAAAATCACGTTGGACTTTATTAATCTTATTGCCTTAAATGAAACACACAAATCCATCTGGCCGTTTCAAATCACACTATGAATGTGACGCGTAGAGTCCCGGGCAACTGCACCTTTTAACCCGCGTTAAACAAAGCAGGGAAAGCTGGCGGGCCTCAGCTAAGCCCTTAATAAGAGTTCCGCTCTGGGTCACGGGACCACGACGCAGGCTGAGTCTTGGAATAGGGGCAGCCTCGCCTTAAAACTGCTGACCAATGGGGTCTTCCGTTGGGATGCTGGAGGAGGGGCTTATTTTCTGGATTTTTTTTTTTCTTCATAGGCCGGAGACATATCCAGATCATCTTTTAACTTGGTCATTGTTGCGGTGGCTTATCTTGCCAGACCAAATACTACTTAGTTTTGAGTTATTCTGCTATCAGGCAAACACAATCCTGAGACTGTTAACTAATTTCTTTCCAAAATTCAATGCAGAGCAGCATGCATATCGTGGCTTTGGAAATTCTTTCCAATTTTGTTATCAGCAATTGTCATAGTGTCTGTATTTAATTCTATGTAATAATAAGATAAGATAACCTTTATTGTCACTTTTTTCTGTGAACACAATGGCACACATTTAAAAATGAAATTCTGATGCCCGCTCTCATACATATCCATACACACACACACACATTAATGTAAGCATGCGTGCGTGCGTGTGTAATCCCCAAGAAAATACACACACAGACATATTAATGTAAGCATGCATGAGTGATTGTGTGTGTGTCTGTGTGCATCTTCTTGGGGATTACAGGTAGTCCTCAATTTACAACCACTTGTTTAGTGACCGTTTGAAGTCATAACCGCACTGAAAAAACGAATTATGAACAGTATTCACAGCATTCCCATGGTCACGTGATCAAAATTCAGGCACTTGGCAAGTGGCATGTATTTATGACAGTTTCATTGTCCCTGAGTCATGCAATCACCATTTATATTCTTCCCAGCTGGCTTCTGACATGCAAAGTCAATGGGGGAAGCCAGATTTGCTTAATGACATGATTTGTCTAACACCTCTGCCAAAAAGGTTGTAAAAATGGGGCAAAACTCACTTAACACCTGCTTGCTTAGCAATGGAAATTTTGGGCTCTATTATGATCATAAGTCGAGGACTACAGTACCTGTAATGAGCATGGGTACATAAGTGTTGCAACCTATTTGTGTTTGTGTTTGGTGGGTATTGCAGAGCAGGTGTCATATGCTGTCTCTGATGGAAAGAAGGAGGGTTTGGAAAGGAGGAGTCAGAAACATTTGGAGTCACTGGCCATATAGATGCACTGTAAGTACTCCAACCAAGTCAAGCTCCAACTTTGTTTTGTCAGGTTCTTCTGTCACACCAAATGTGGTCATGTTCTGCAATGTTTTCAGTGAGTTATCTGGATAATGCATGGACAGAGTTCTAGGCCCTTTTAAAATCACCTTCTAACATTTTGTTGGACTGGAAAAAATAAAAACACAGTATGTGGAAATGGCTTCATTCTGTAAATGTTAAGGAACCCCAACTTGCAGACATCTGTTGTGTATGCAGTGAATGTCTGTCCCTTCTTGATGTATTCCAAGTATCTTGAAATTATAACTCCCAACCAATTAAGTATCCATCATCTGGGATGGGCACCAGGTCAGAGGAGGCTGGAATTGGTCTAAGGAACAATACCAACATACTCTTTGTTGCTATCACATTTGTTTCCTATTAAAGTAAAGACATTTCAAATGTTCTTTTTAGAATTTTTTCTAACAGGAAGATTGTTAGGATATTAAATTTAGTAGCTGGAACAGTAAAGTGTACAATGGACAAAAACACATAGTTATAGTTGAATGAAGTGTGCTGGCTCATGCATGAGGTAATCTACGCTATGATTGGTTGCTGTGCGTGTAAAGGGGGAGTTTCCCTTTTTCCCCGCCTTTTTCTTCTGTGTGCTCTTTTGATTTACCTTATGATGTTCCTGTGTTCCTGACTATCTTTTGTGCTGTAAATATAAATGTAAAATATATTTATTTATATAAAACTACAAGTTTGTGTCAGTGTCTCTGACTTCATTTAGACAGCTGCTGCACAATTCCTTCACAATATATTCCTTAAAGTTATAATAGGCTCTACAAGACAAAATAGTCTCCAGTTATTATTATTTGGTGTTTTACAATAACAGCTTACATTTAACACAACAGATTGAAAAATAGATCCGCTTTATGCATCACACTGAATTATAATTTGATTATTTGGCATTGCTTTAGTGTAGTGCATGAACTAGCCATTTGTGGTCTACACAACAAAGCATGAATGCACATAAGCAAAGTGTAACTTGTACGACTCCAGTCTTACAATAGATCCACACTCAGCAGTTTAGTCCAGCTGAAATCCATAAGACAATTGCAGGTCTATTTTTCAATTTTTTAATAATCTATTGACCAGATAAAGAGTGAATAAGCCTTTTGCTATATTAATGTAACCAACAGATAAGTGCTGAGAGTCTTGAGAAATATTAATTAAAAATAAGTAAGTTTTGTGTTTGATTCATTCTAACTTTATCTTTTAATTCCGGTAGATACTTTGCCACATACCATATGGAATATACACCAGGCAAAAAATAGAGAAATTTCTTTCCCCACCTCTCTCCCAAATGTGGAAATCATGTACGTAAACCCCCATACATGGAGGCATCACAGCATGTAACACCTATATCTCTCTTCTCTGAGAGTTTAAGGGAAGTTGGACTGTACAATATATACCCCTCTGATCGGCTTCTATTCCTGAAACTTCGGACCTTGGAGAGGTCATCAATAGCCGTTGATACAAAATCACTGAGGATCTGTTGCATAGAAATATTCCAGATTAGTCGCTGCATGATTATCTGCTTGCACTCATAAATGTAACAAAAGAAGACAAAAACCCAAACATTCACAAGGAATTAAAGAATCTGAAGGATGTCAGGAGTCTGCATTTTTCAACGTATCTTCTTTGTCTATGATTACCAGTGGAATGTGTGAACTTTTCATTGTAAATAATATATATCTGAAAAAATAATAAAACCATAAGGTTAAAAGAGACCTTGTAGGTCTTATGCCACAAGTATAAAGTACAGTATTTATATCATTTGATCTTTGAAGCCCGTCCCATATAAGCAAATTACTGCTGAACTATTGAACCAATGCTTGATGAGAATACACTTGGGTAAGCATGCCATGGGGAAGGAAACAGTCTAACCTTCATTTAAATATTATAAACATAGAATAAATGTAGAATACAATCAAATATATAATTGTATAACTACATATACCCCCATCCATCCACACCCCACACAAATAAGAAAGACCAGAAACAAAACTTGCACATTAAATATGGATACCCAGAACATTTGCTTTGCTAAGAACAATTTTAATTTTTAGGTGGTACCTTGTAGTGAACCATTTTTCCATACAGGAAGTCCTTGTTTAGCAACCACTTCATTTAGTGACTGTTTGCAGTTACAATGGAGATGAAAACTTATGACCAGTCCTCACATTTACAACCTTTGCAGGTCTGTAAAGCAAAGGAAAGCTAAAGTAAGGTCATAAGCACAGTTGCAGTTTTACTTAGTGACCACTTTACTTAACGTCCAAGTTGCCATTCCCAATTGTGGTTGCCACATGAGAATTACCTGTAAGAGATTTGCTAGGTATACAGTATGTGTTTCAAAGATACGATTATGTTTTAAGTAGAAGTGGTGGATTAGCTGCAAAGGTAGTAGATTGCAGGTCTTCATTACAGGGTTCCCAGAACTTGGTGGGGGCAGCAGTGGCTGTGATGGGGCATAGAAGATAATACTGGTAAGTGTGATGAATGGAAGGAGCCAAGGGAGGAAGTTAAAATTGACATTTGTGTGATGGAATTTGTTTGGCAGCAACATGATGCCCTGTAGGACAGTGGCATCTGTATGGGAGAGAGTATCAAAAAAAGTCAAGAGGGTGGCTTCAACTGCAGAATGAAACAGTTCCCCTTTTCAGTTGTGTTATGAAATGGAATCCATGTTAAAAATAATGGGATTTCAAGCACAAAGATGTACACACACACACACACACACACACACACACACGCACACACACTGTGCAAACACGCCTGCTGACGGGAGTGGGTTAATCTCCCCATCATCCATAGACATCTTTGCCACTAGTCAGAGATGCTGGGAGTTGTATCCGAAACTTCTGGAAAGCAGAACCCTCTTTTACAGCCTTTTCCCTTGGAACTATTGATAAACCCTTTCAATCATCCCAAGTTGGTTCAATGCATTCGATTCCACTGTGCTGAGTTTGGAAATGAAAGCGAATTGATCAATGGGGAAGGACAGTTCACTTTTAGGGCCAACTCGGCTATCTCAACTGCTTTGCTTATTTTTAGAAAGAAAAATAATTTAAGAAAAAACATTGTATCACAAGGTCACGGGGACCCTGCTGTCATTTCCAGGGAACTGGAGTCTGTGATGAGCATTGGACCTAGTCTGAGTTGCTTTGCCGGCCATCCAAGGAGATGTCTTGCTGGTGCATTTACCTGGGAAAGCCCTCAACATCAGCAGCCACCCAGTGCAGGCTTCTGTTATCTGGGACTGAATCTGGGACAGAAGTGTCTGAGGGATCTGATGCATTTATCAAAATGAGGGATGAAGTATTGTTCTCATCAGAAGCTCCAGCTCTTTGGTATGTGTTTGTAGGGTCACAGGGCATGTAAGAAAGAGACAAAGCTTGCATCACAATGGTGCAGTGATTATTTTATTATGTGAACCCTTTCTCTGCTGACCCCACAGTAAGCATGTGATCTGCTACTGAGCTGGTTGTCCCTCCCTTTCTAAATCAAGTTTAAAATGTTCATTTTATCTAGTAATGCAACATTGGTAACTTCTTCAGAAGCAGAAAATGGAGAGGATTCCATCTCTTTTTCCCTGCAAGGTCACTTGAAAGTTTCTTCAAGCCCCCTGAAAGCCCTTTCCAAGCTGTGACTAAAAGGAATCCCCCCCCCAAGTTAATTCAAGGGTGTTAGATAACCAAGTATGGTTGTATATTGGGGTGTTGTAGGCTTTGAAACTAATTTGCACAAAGTTATTCAGACCTGGAGTGAATGCAACATCTCTCTGCTATTCATTAAAGCAGCATTAAAGAAGTCTGGAAATAAAATACTGCTGTTTTCAGAGTTACATTAATTTTAATGAGTCAACTCCTTAAAGTATTAAAGTTATTAAACACTTAAAAAAACAGCTGTTTTATTGAATAGCTGAGAGGTGCTGTGTTCAGATAAGATTCAAAGTATTTCTTACAAATAATGTTCAAACTATGCATTTAATAGATACTATTAAAATCCTTAAGGTTTTCTTTGCTGGTCTTTTAGTATGAGGCAATCTTAATTAATTTTCCATTATACTCAAATCTTGTAGGACTCCACATAAATTTGTCTATAAATCTATTATTTCTGTAGAAGATGTCTATTGAAGAAATGTGCTCATAAATGTCTAAAAGCTTTTAAATATTGTTCTTAATAAATGTAAAAACCCTAAAAAATTCAGTCTCTAAGGTAGAATTGTGACTTAATTAAAGGATTCTTAATTGCAATTCTAAACCTACTTACTATATAGTTGGCACCACTCAGCAAGACTTACTTCCAAATATATACTTTTTATTGTTGTTTCATTTATTCAATTACTCATTGTACTACTAGTCAAACTAATGCTAATTAAAATAGTTCACTGTGTTTACATAATGTAGACATAAAAAATTAGGAAAAACCAACTCTCTTTAGAAAATGAATGTAAGCAAAGATAAAACAAACTTGTGTTTGAAGAGACTTAGTCACCTTGCCTCTTCTTCTGAAGTACTTTTCAGCTAAAGAATGTTCCATTCATTTGTTATATTTTATTTTCTTTGCTTTTTAATTGAAGAAGCAACGGTATAAGCTACTGTAATAAATAAATACTTAATTAAAACATTTTCAAAGCATGTTGATTAAATCAATAATATATAGCATTTAATTCACATTTAATTTATCATTGAATCAATTGTTAGCCATTGTATCTATAATTTATATTATTGGCTTCTGATTGTAAAGGAATTGCTGGTTTTCCATATCTCTTACCCAGTAAAGCTCTGACAAAAATGATCTTCTCTGAGAGGAGATGGGTGGTATGGAAATGTGAAAAATAATTAGATAAATTAGATTATCCGGTCCAATTGTCAAAGCCATTGATCATAAATTCATTTTTTCTGTTTTATGCAAAAAATCTGTAAGGGTTTTCCAGCCATCAATAAATGCTCTACTCATATACTTTATAGGCTCTTGCACCAAATATTTCTCCGGGACTTGTGTCTCCATATACTTCTATTTATGGAATAGGCAACGGCTACAGGTTGATCTCTACTGTTTTGCAGAAGATGGCATTGATCCTCATGTTTAATAATACCTGCAAAATGACTTGCTGTCTTAAATTATATTTTTTAAATTTAGAAAGCTAGGATAAACCAGGAGCTGATCTTGAATAGAAGGATTCTGCAATCCTTCTATTCAATCCAGTAAAGATTGAATTTCTGGGCTTAAAAACCTTTAATATTACATGTCTCTCTTTTGCAGTAAATGACATTTGGGCTGCTAGTAATGAAACAAAGTAGATTTTGCAAGCCAGAATTCTGCCCATCCTTTGTGTAGAGCAGTGGTTCCCAACCTTTTTTTGGCCATGCCCCACCTAAGCATCTCTAAAATCCTGATGCCCCCCCCCCGTGACATATAATTCTTACTATTCAAAAAGTAACTCCTACTCACGCGGAGGAAGCCTAAAAGGCCATTAACTTGGTTTAAACAAGGTTCCAATTGCCCCCATTGCCCCCCTGTGGGGTGTGGGCCCCATGTTGGGAACCACTGGTGTAGAGAATGAAAAGGAAAGCTCAGCTTCATCTTTCAGAAAGCATGATTATTCCTCAAGACTATTATGAACAACTATTTCCAGATGCAAAAATGTAATAAAATATTTGCAGATAGTTTCTTTTAATTGCCCTTATCATCCCCACTTTTTTTGAATCTTATAGTGAATGCTGCTCTTGTCCTTATAGAGAGTTGAATAGGCTCTCCTAGTGGTAGCTCATCCTCTTCTAAGAACTGCCTGGGTACCATAACTTTCTGTTGAAATGATGAAAGCACGTGGTAAGTGAAAGAGACAAGCCCCGCCCTCCATTGGAGCCACTTTCAGCAGCTGAACCAAGGTAATTGCTAATGCCATCGCTTCTGGTTTCCCATTTTTATAAAGCTCTCTTTATGGCATAGCTAGACAACACTAATGTTAAGTATCTCAGTGCAGTGAGGAAGACCAGCTTTAGCATCAAATAAAAAGCATGATATTTCTTCCATTTCCATCTTTGCCTTCTGACTGTATCTTTTACAGCTATAGAAAAGCCAAAAAATTTGTGCACAGATCACAGCAACAGCAAAAAGCTAAATTAATATGCCAGTTCTGTAGTAAAGCTGTCTTAGAAAAGATTACCCTTGAATCAAGCTACAATATCTTTATAGGCCAATCTACTTCATAGGGTTTGTAAGGTGTAAACATAAAAAGAAGGGAGGGAGGTCTCCATGTTGCTTTTGGAGAAAGACAAGGGAAAATACTAACCAAATAATGAATACATTCTGCTAAGAAGACATCTGTGTTAACTACCTACAAAAAAGATACTCTTTCAAATGGTGGTCTTGCTTTTTTCTGGGTAAAAACCCAAAAGCAAGTGATAGTGTGAACAGATGAGTGAAACTCTTTACATTGTTTTTAGAGGGTTAATTTCAAGGTCTAGCACAAAACTTCTAAACTGATTAGCCTTTAATTGTAGTGATGGTCTAGTTGTATGTTACATCTTTTAGTAAAGTAATGAAAATTACAAGGATATTAAAAAGGACCCACAAACTTGTCAAAATCCAATGAACAATGCATGCCTATAATACAGGGTTCGGGATGTCTAATGCCTCTTCCTTGCAGGCACCCTTAAAATAACAAATAGTCATAATAAGGTGTTCATGCTAGGGGACTGAAAAGATCACTGTAACCATATAATGCAGTTATTTCTGGGCAGCTAGAAATTCAGTGTTTTTCAACCTTAGGATCTTTAAGATGTATGGACTTCCATCCCCAGAATTCCTTAGCCAGCATGCTGGCTGGGGGATTCTGGAAGTTGAAGTTCACACATTTTAAAGGTGTCAAAGTTGAAAAACACTGAATTAAATATTATTTACTTAGTAGCAGGTATACTGGAAGAAATAACTGGAGAGTATCCTAGGAAATAACTGAAAAGTAAATGTTAACTGAACATACTTGTACTTGTGCATGATTTACAACCTATAATTGAAATTACTAAATCCTTAATCCAATATCTAATGTGCCCAGTTACACGAAAATAAAAAAGACATTGGTGATTAGCCCTTTTTTGTGATTGTTACATGT
The DNA here is from genome assembly GCA_003457575.1 of Thermophis baileyi. Taxonomy (NCBI): domain Eukaryota; kingdom Metazoa; phylum Chordata; class Lepidosauria; order Squamata; family Dipsadidae; genus Thermophis; species Thermophis baileyi. The sequence continues at coordinate 665,836 of QLTV01002119.1, forward strand.
ATTTTACTCCAAATTTAGAATGCCTCACAAGACAGATGCAGAGGAAGGGAATTTGGAGCAGTTTTTCCTGGCCTGTTCTATTTTATGGACTAGGGACGGGAGATTCCATGATTTAAAAGCAATTGGTATATTAAGCACATTTACCAAGATTCTTGTGTCCTAAGATGCACATGCTTTCATGGTAAAATCACCATTATCTGAACTGAGAATAGAATATATTATAAGATTTAAACTCACAGGGTATTAAACCCGGGACCCGAGTCTTAGGGAAGATAGCTTTCTGATATTTGCTGGCCTTCACTTTGGGAAAAGCTAGATTCAAAAGGAGACAACAATTTCCTGGTGCATTTGTTGAAAGTGAAATTGATCTTGTTTAATTGATCTTGTTTTGTGACTCCGCTTTGCATTTGTATCTCCTGCCCAGCTTCATATCTACCATATCTAGTGAGTGCTTTTGTTCCTATTTTAATTCAAGATCAGTTCTTTATCCTTTACCCTCCTTCCAAAGGTTGCAATGTTTTGTTCTTTCTGGTTTGGTGATGTTCATTTTCTTTGCTCCTTTTAGGGCATTTTGATTTTAGATTTAGGGATATATAAAATGGTTATTTTCTCTTGCTTCTTGTAGTCAAGGCCTGATAGTTAAAGGTCTTAGACCTCATGATTAATTCCCTCATTTATTGTGGTGAAAGGCCCTGCCCTGAGCGTAATTTACTTGGTTGATAACTTTAACTATTTATTTCAATCTCATTTTAGACTGTTAGGTGTGAGTTTCTACATTACTACAGTTTTTTCAAAGCATATAACCTGGGTGTGTATTTATATTTCATGTGGGTTTTTTTTAAAAATTCTTAATCCTTTCTATTCATTTGCATCTTTAGAATGTATTTATTTCTGTATTTCCCCTTTCTTATAAAATGCAAACAGTTTTCCTCTTTGAGGAGATCCAGTATCCTCTTTGATCAACAAGTTATCAGAAAGATGAATCACTTCTCTTGCGTAAATTCAATGTAAACCAATGATTCTTTTTAAATTTATCATAAGCATTACCACAGCATGATCATATATAACAGAAAAGAGGAGACTGTTAACTCAGATATGACTTTCTCATTACATATTTTATGGACATTTTGGATTGTTTGGTATGCTCCCCTTTTGTGATCTGGTCACAGTTCAGCTTTTCCATTCTTGGACCTTGATGACTTGGTTAGAAGAATTGTACTCAACACATCTTGTTGTCTTTCTGAACTTCTTTATCATACAAACTAAGTATAATTTAGAACATTAAGTTCATAGTTTAAGAATAGGCTTTATAGGATAAAAATATAATTTAAATTAGGATAAGAATACTTACATTTATAACTGTCAACTCTGTAAACAATAAAAACAATTTGCACTGCTGTTGCACATATCTGAGTACAGCAACATTCAGCAAATACATAGTACTTGCAACCTTTTCCTATGCTGGGTGGAATTTTTGACCAAGACCACAAACAATAAGCTGTTCATGGGGGGGGGGAACCCCTACTTAACTTGATTCCAAAAAAATTCAACCTGAAACATTGATTAGAAGAAAAAAATCTGGAGTTAGACAACCCTGAATAAATGTTCAGTGTGCAAGTAATTGTATTGTACTTTGTACAATGCTAGGAAAAATGAAACTAATCTATTCTGAACTATAAGCCATAAATCATCTTTGCAATGCTGGTTTACATTAACTGAATCCCAGTTAAGCACTGAAGATTTTTGTTAATATGCTTGATTGGTCACAAATAATCATCAAGAGCAAAGGAAATGACCAAATGGACTGATCTAAACATTCATATCTCACTGTGTCTACTTTGCTGGATAGATGTTAGGAGATTAGGTAAGTTTCCTTTTTCACTGAGACACTTTACTTTAATATGTTTAGAAATACTTTCAGGTCATTAAACCACATGACACTCAGTATTCCTGATTAGAGCATCAATTTATAATGCACGTATTTTAATGAACCATCATATTGAAGTACAGGTAGTCCTTGACTTACAATAGTTTATTTAGTGACCATTCAAACCTACAACAGCACAGAAAAAAGTGACTTATGACCGTTTTTCAAAGTTATGACCTTTGCAGAATTCCCATGATCATGTGATCAAAATTCAGATGCTTGGCAATTGGTTCATATTTATGATAGTTGCAGTGACCCAGGGTCATGTGATCATTTAACAACCAGATTACTAATTTATCAACTACAGTGATTCACTTAACAACTGTGGCAAGACAGGTAATAAAATCAGGCAAAACACACTTAACAAATGTTTAACTTAAGAACAGAAATTTTGGGCTCAGTTGAAAAAGTTTTAAAGTGAATGAAAAATAAGTTCATATCAGATACAAACATTTATTCAACTTGTTTCACCGTCATGGTTTGCCATCAGATACAACAAAGGTTTTAACTTAGAAGTTTGGACATTCATCTTACTGCAATAATTTTTTTTCTGAACAGCACTTGGAAGCTAAAGCAAATGCAATAATGCATAATCTAAGAAGGAATGCTTCAAAGAGCTTTGCTATGTCATGAAAGGCATTTGATCATTCTGTTTCAGTGTTCAAATTTGTTTATGATTCCATGGTCTGCCATCTGTCACAAATGCTTTAAATTGGATTCTCGCGTTGAACAGAGAATTGGATTCATTGGCCTAAATGGCTTCTTCCACCTAGCTTTCCTTACACAATGGTTTGAAAAATGTTTTATAAAAATCCAAACAATATTCATATTTTGGAAAGTACAACAGTAGTTATAGTAAGACTTGCTTGTGAGGAGTCCTCAAAACAGCAGCTGCAACAAAATGAAAACATTGCCAGTATCTTCAATTAGCAGCTGAAATTCTACACACTATGAACTATGTATCAAGAATTTACTTCAAAATGAGGAAGTATCATAAAGCCTCTCCAATAAAAAAACGAAATAGTGACTATATTGTGTTTAACTTAGTTAAAATGTTACTTTTGACTATATTCAAGCATTTAAAAAACTAGCCTGAACCAGAGAGGTTATCAAGGGAAACAGAACTGAAATCTGAACTAAAAAAAATCTGGAAAATGCAAACTGCAATTTAAATTTTTAGAATGCTGACCCAGAGAGTTCTTAATGCAGTGGTTAAGACAGATTTAGAGGCGGCTATCATTTGCTGACCCAGCCTTTATGCCCTTCAATAGCATAACTGAGAAATAAGTATCTAATTTGCATGATAGTTTCTTCAGCACTGCAACAACTTTCCATCCCCTCTATTGTATAGAGAACAACATGTAACATTTTCAAGGGTGTTAGATCTACTAGACTAGAGCAATTTTCTAAAACACTTGTATACAAAATTGTGCCAGAGGTATAGAGTCTGTCACAGGGTTACATACTTTCCCCAAACTCTCAAGAAGCTCTAGAGCAGAGGTGTCAAACTCAAGGCCCGCGGGCCAGATCCGGCCCGCGGGGTGCTTAGATCTGGCCCACGGGGCTGCCCTGAAAATAGAGAAGGACCGGCCCACAGTGCCTCTGCCAGTGAAAAGGGAGCCCAGGCGGGCCGCATGCAGCCCGCCTGGGCTCCATTTTTTCTGGCAGAGGGCTGCAGGAGGATCCCCCCAGCCCCACCCGGGCCACCACAGGTGCCCCTGACACGAGTGATGTCGAGCTGGCCACACCCATCCTGGCCACGCCCTCCCCCAGGTCAAACACAACCCTGATGTGGCCCTCAATAAATCGAGTTTGATATCCCTGCTCTAGAGCCTTTTGAAGAATTGCCCCCAAATGATCACTTTTAATGTAGCAGAAGGAAAACATTAAAAAACAGAGCTGACAGTCATATTCATTGTACGTTGTTTTAATATATTTAAAATAATGCATTTATAGTGTGGCTGTTTGCCCTAGTTAGTTGCACACCCTGGATTTAAAACATACACTGTTAGGAACTGGAATAACTATTGCAATGTAATATTGAGTTGTTTAAATTGCTTGTGAAGCACAAAAGAGTGTGTGTGTTCCCAGTTCTAGCTGTATTTAGAAGCTCATCCTAATTGCATAATCAAAAGGTAATCGAAAAGGTAATTCTATCCTTGTCCACAAGTAACTTTTCCAAATAATTTCCTCTTTGCAAATGTTGTCAGCAGTCCCTCTTAAATATAGTGGCAAAGGCAAATAGCTTAGGTGACTGTGCTTCTAGTGGAGGTGCCCTCTGTACCTGCTGAATAGGTTCCATAGTAGGATACTCAAGCTTTGATCCACCTGGCATGGTGATCATTGACCCCAATTGTCAAGGCAGGTGTGCTGGAAGGGAAAGATTGCTTGACTGGCATCAATCCTTGGTCCTCTTTATAGCCCATTTTGATAGCTTTTCATACATCCAGCTTGTTTCATATATTTAAAGAGATTTTAATATTCATAACATTTGAGGGTAGGGCTCCCTCCATACGGAACTGGAGCTGGCTTAGCTTATGGTTTCTGGTGAAGTAAAGAGATATTCTGAAGGTTGGACAAATCTTGTAGAACACCTGTGAATATAAACTCCACTATCCCAGGTCCATGATAGATCTGTCACTCTGTGAGGGAGATGGACAGTTTCTATATGTGATAAATAAATCAGTCATATTGAAGGAGCCCCAGTCATGTTCTGCTGAGACTATGTAACATTGCCCTTTCCACTATCTTAATGATAACAGGATTTGATTTCATCCTAGTACATCACTTTACTGAGGCCATGTTATTGTACATAAGAATATAAGCAGACCGCCACCGGGCCATACAAATATAAGCATGCCAGAACCGGGCCATACAAACAAGCGAAGCCCCATCCACGGGATGCAGGCAGCTTGCAAAACCACGCCCCCTCTGGTCTGCAGAAAAACCTTTCTCCATGGAACTGGTCCCTGGTGCCCAAAAGGTTGGGGGCCGCTGATTTAGGCCATTAGCCTGTTCACACAGTGGTCAGCCAACTGCACAAGAAAGCCTACTCATCTCCCAGCTGATGGCTTTCCAAAGCAGCTACACTGCCATCAAAGCTATTAGTCACTGATCCCTATGACTTCTATGAATTGGTCCAACCTTCTTTGAAGTCAGCCAAGCTGGTAACCAGCATATTTCATGGTAGCAAATTCCAAAATTTTATTACAAATTGTGCAAACAAATATTCTTTTGTCCATCTTGATTCTTTCAGTGTTCAATTTCATTGGGTTCTATTTTTGGGGGAAAGGGAAAACAGCCAACATTATCACTTTGAGCTCAGGAAGTTTATGCTATGATTTAAATTCACTAGTATTCTGTGACCTTTGGAAATGTACCATTTACAAAAGATTTCCAGCTTAAAAGACAGATATTGGTGACCAGGATGGGTAAAAATATCTCCTAGATAAGTTTGCCCTATTTAGGGTCTTGAATACACACCATTTTATTTATTTTTTTCCATATGTTTATTGTTAAAATACTGAAATACAAAGTAGAACAAATAAATATTAAAATACAAAGAATGTTTTTTAAAAAGAAAATTAATGGTTACATTTGTATTAAAAATACATAGTAAAACAACAAAAAGTAATTTGTTTTATTGATATATCTTCCCTTTCCCTCCTATTTGTCTACCCATCCCCTAACCATATTTGAACTTTGCATCAATCATTAGTAGTTGTTGAGTCCTGAGAAGCATATTCCTTATCTAAATCTGTCTATCTCTTTGATATACTGTAAATAAGGGAGGCCATTTCTACTTGAATTTAGTTAAACTTCTATTGCAATATGTCAATTTTGTCATTGCAACATATTCTCCAATCTTAGTTTTTCAGTCTAATATCATGGGCAAGCCATATACTGTTTCAGCATAATTTGAGACTATAAGAGCTATATTAAGTATTATGTTATCCACAATACTCACATCCTCTGCTGATGTTATTCAAGGCATGACAGCCTGCTGAAAAAATAACTCTACTTGATAATAATATGTGCAGGAAGCGAACCCTTTATATGTACAATTATACATATGCTCTTTCCACATGATCTAGGATGCTAATAATGCAGGATTCTAACTAACAAGGAAGTCAGTGTAAAAGGCTTTTTCATAACAGGTGTTAAGATGATATAAAAGGTGTTGGAAGTTATTTGGGGCACTCTGGAGAATGGCAACTGAATGAATTTATATTAATAGAACTCTCTGTTTTAAGAGATTTGAATATTCATTTAAATTCTGGATATCAGAATTTTGCAGACAGACAAAACAATTTTAATCTTTTGTTGGCATACAAATCTCTACAATATACATGGGAGAAATACAGTAATGTCTAAGTTCCACAACAAAGTATTTACCAATACCATTTATCATGTCTTCAACCCAATCTCCATAATCCTAGTATAGTCGTTTTTTTCTTTTCTTTTTTTTAAAAAGTAATCTTTTGGACAAATCAGCAATTAAATTTGGAGAATCATTAGAATAAGCTCCTTGTGTTGTGCAGTTATTTAAAAGATTTCTGTTCCTCATTGTTAGAGAAACTTGACGTCCTAGCAGTTGTAGTACTGTAATACTTACGGCAAGCCATTGAAAAAAAAATAAGCATGTTGTTTGGATGTGGCACAAGAGGAGAAATGTATTGGTTGTGAAATCCTTTGGAGGCTGCTCAAGTGTGCAGAACAGCAGTATATAAGTCCAATACATGCAAGCACACATATTTTCACAACTGTAATAATTGCTGAGAAGAAATGTTAATCTCCCCTCACTCATGTTTTGAATCAAACTTTCTATAGGTAGTCCTCAACTTACGGCCACAATTGAGCCCAAAATTTATGTTGCTAAGTGAGAAATTTGTTGAAATTTTACGACTTTTCTCACCACATTTGTTAAGTGAATCACTGCAGTTCTTAAATTAGTAACAGAGTTAAGTGAATCTGGTTTCCCCATTGACTTTGCTTGTCAATGTAGCAAAAGCGGATCACATGACCATGGGACACTGCAACCCTCATAAATGTGAGTCAGTTGCCAAGCATTCAAATGTAAATCACATGATTTACATGGGGATGCTGCAACAGTCATAACTTTGAAAAATGATCATGTCACTTTTTTCAGTGCCATTGTAACTTTGAAAGGTCACTAAACCAATGATTGTAAGTCAAGGACTATCTGTAT
>QLTV01002119.1:673326-685826 GCA_003457575.1 Thermophis baileyi
CGGTGCCTGATTGGATCATGTGATGGACATGTGGGTGTTGGGTAGGGTCTTGAACTTTCGTTTGGGTGGAGAAAACCCGGAAGCTCTCAGATTCGGGTTTTCACAGATGTGCCAATATGATATCTCTAATAAATTGTAGCTTTGAGGAAATCCAAGCCTCGGAGTTTCTTTTCATTGGGGGTGTTACTTGGAACCCTGACATTAACCCGAATCTCTTTCTGAACTAAAGCAGCTCCCCCGAACTTCGGGGTACTGTCCAGGGTTCTGAGCCCCAAGCATCGACCCGAGCTCGGGCGACATGAAGACTCGGAAGATGGAGGAAGACAAGAAGGCCACGAAGGAAGTAGCAGACAATGGCTCAACAACTCCTGCTGACACCCTCTACTCTCCTTCACCGGCCATGGCAGAAGGCATAAAAGCCGCAGAAGCCGCATGCCAACTGGGTGCCCGATGCAAAGAGCTGATGCCTGAGCGCAGCTCGCGACCAGACCTGACCCTGCAAGGTGAAGCTACGGGAATTACCCTAACCCAGGAACTGCTGTTGGAACCACGAATGGTGTGGGACAAGCCTCGACCCTCAAGTGGAGAATGCCAAAGCAGATGCGCCGCAGGCGTTCTGGAGAATGGGGTTAAGTGAATCTGGTTTCCCCATTGACTTTGCTTGTCAATGTAGCAAAAGCGGATCACATGACCATGGGACACTGCAACCCTCATAAATGTGAGTCAGTTGCCAAGCATTCAAATGTAAATCACATGATTTACATGGGGATGCTGCAACAGTCATAACTGTGAAAAACGGTCATAAGTCATTTTTTTCAGTGCTGTTGTGACTTCAAACAGTTACTAAATGCACTGTTGTAAGTCAAGGTGTCAGGCCTGGAAGCCATCTTTTACCTTTTTGTATTCAGGCCGCTGCCGTCACGCAGCCAGTCGCTGGCTGGTCTCCCGGAACAACTGAGCCAGCTCAGCGTGAGCGGGGCAACTCAAACCCCTGGCACCGAGCAGCCTAAGTGGACTCTGGCACAACCGACATTCACCTTCCTGGGTCAGGAAGTTCCAGCACAATGGAGTGGAGCGTCTGTGTCCTTTCACTCGGCGCACAGTGGTTCGGCGCACAGCCTCACACCAACCCGGACCGGCGGTGGGTTCTGTTAACCCTGGGGCACAGATGACCCAGCATCCACCCCTATCTAGCCAGCTCAGCCACGGAATGCAGGGCCAGCCACAAGGGTTCTGGAGTCTACCGGCCCCGCAACACCAACCTGGATTCGGGCTGCTACCAGCAGGCCAGATCCCTCCTGGGTGAGCTTTCTACCCAGGGCAAGGATGGGTGCAATGCCAGTGGACACCGGCTCCAATCCAGCAACTGATGCCTTTCCAACTGCTCGGTCCTTATCAGCAACCAGTAGTTGCGCTGCCGCAAGTACCTGTTCAGCCACAACCGCACCTGCAGCCACCAGCCGCGATTCCCCAACAAGTTCAAGCTCAATAAGTGCCGGTGGTTCCGCAACAGGTTTCAGCCCAGCAGCAGGTAGCTGGTCAACCACCCGCGCAAGCCCAGCAACAGGTCCCACCAGCCGTTCCTCCCCCACAGTTTCAGGCGACGTTTGATGGGACCCGGGAAGTTAGCCTACTTTCTTAACCACGTCTGGGCCCACATCGACCAATATGGAACCCAATACCCGTCTGATCGGGAATTGATTTCCACCATTGCGGAGGGCATGAACGAGGGAGAGGCATCCGAATGGATAGTTGAGCTTCACAACGAAGAAGCCCCTGAGCTAGAAGACGCCAACGAGTTCGTCCAGCTGATGCGGACCAGATTCAGCAATGTTGCCCAGCAAGAGGAAGCTGAGACCCAAATTCAAGCATTGAAGCAGGCCGGCAGACCCGCAAAAGAATTGGTTTGGGAGTTTCGGAGACTGGCTGGAAAAGTACGAGACTGGCCAGAACGCCTACTAGTGCATACCTTCAAAGAGGCTCTTAACCCAGACCTTAGGCAAGCCTGTGGCATCAGGGGAGTACCGGACCAAATACAAGCGTGGTACAACACAGCTGTTGTTCTGGACTTAGAAATTCACCCCCATAAGATACCAGCTGTGGATAAACCGGCCAGGAGATCCCTTGGATGCCGAGCCCAGGTGAAGAAAGCAGAAGCGCCACCTCCCACACCGTCCGGGACTGTCAAGTGCTACTGGTGTGGCCAACACAGGCACCGGGCCTCGGAATGCCTGGCCCTGGTTCCCCACGCCCGGTCTCCAGCCAGAGCCAGGACGAAGAGAACCCCGCGGAAGCTGCCTAAAAGAGGACGATTCGCCAAACAGGCTGTGGAAGTTCCTCTCCTTCCCAACGAAGCCGAGGGAATTCCAGCCAGCGAATCCCCTCCAAACCCCACGGAGGAAAGCGGTGACGATGACCCGATGGTAAGTGCAGCCATTCGCCCCTTTGCTATCAAAGCCAAGATAGTAGTCCCAGAAACGGGGGTTCAAGGGGAAGTAGAGGCCGTCATAGACACCGGCTGCACGCGATGCCTAATCAGCCTCCCCATAATCGAGCAGTTAGGCATACGCACGAGACCCCTAGCTCACCCCATCCGCTTTAAGCAAGTTGACGGGACACTAATTGGTGGGGCCCCGGTAACATTGGTCACCGAACTTGTCAGACTGGAGATGGGTCGTCATCGAGAACTCCTCCGTTTTGTAATAGCCCCAAAGATGACTTAATCAGTCATACTAGGAATTGCATGGCTAGATAAGTGGGGCCCCACCATCACTTGGGAGGACGGCTACAGGAAACTAAACATCAGTGTTAGGCCATTACCATCAGTGAAACAGGACCATCACCTAAAAGCCGTAACCCCGAAAGAGACCAGCAGGCCGGAACCCGCAGCCCCAGCAATCGACGGCCTACCTGGCAGCCAGCAAGTGCCAAAAGAATACCGAGACCTATCGGGGTTTTTTTAGTGAAGAGGATTGCAACTTCCTCCCCCCTCACTGCCCGACAGATTGCGCGATAGAATTTGTACCAGGGGCTAAACTACCCATACCAAAAATGTACTCCATGATTCCGAAAGAAATGGAGGAATTAAGGAAGTACATAAACGCCAATCTGGCACGGGGCTTCATCCAGCCCGCAAAATCCAAAGTGGCAGCCCCGGTGCTTTTCAAAGAGAAAAAAGATGGGGGGGATGAGGCTTTGCGTTGATTTTTGTGGAATTAATGCCGTGTGTGTGGAGAACACCTATCCCCTCCCCCTCATGAAGGACATGCTAAACCACTTACCGAAGGGCAAGATGTTCACCAAAGTGGACTTAAGTGAAGTTTACTATCACATAAGAATCAGAGAAGGAGACGAGTGGAAAACTGCATTCAACTGCCCGCTCGGCAGCTTCCAATTTAAAGTCATGCCATTCGGCTTGCAGGGAGCCCCCCAGTATTCATGCAGCTAATCAACGAAGTGCTCCATGAACACCTATATCAAGGGGTCCTTGTTTACCTTGATATTCTCATATTCAGTGAAACTCTAGAGGAACACGTAAAGCTGGTACGACAAGTACTGAAAAAACTTCTCGACGCCAAACTTTATGCCAAACTGTCAAAATGCGAGTTTCACAAAACTTCCCTGGATTACCTAGGCTACCGGATTTCCAGTGGAGGCATGGAAATGGATCCAGGAAAAGTGAAGGTGGTGCTTGACTGGCAGCCCCCATGCATGCGCAAACAACTTCAAAGTTTCCTGGGATTTGCCAACTTTTACAGGGAATTTATCCCGGCTTTCGCTGAGGTAGCCCTACCCCTAACAGAACTGTTAAAAACGCGGTCTTCTCCAGCGAAGCAAAAGCCAACTCAGCCAATCGTGTGGACAATGGACTGTCAAAAAGCCTTTGAGAACTTAAAAAGACTTTTTGGCCAGGAGCTGATCCTGCAGCACCCAGATCCAGAGCAACAATTCATCATACAAGCCGATGCCAGCGACGTAGCTGTGGTGGTGGTGCTTCTACAGAGGAAAAACAAGGGCCAACTCCTGCCTTGTGCCTATGTGTCCAAAAAACTCACTGACACGGAGAGGAGGTGGGCGATTTGGGAGAAGGAAGCCTACGCAATCCGCTGGGCCCTACTCTCGTGGAGACATTTCCTAGAGGGGGGGGGGTGCCCTTTGAAGTTTGGGCTGATCACAAAAACCTGGAAGCCCTAAAGACCCTCAGGAAGCTGTCTCCCAAACAAGTCCGCGGGGCACAGTACTTTAGACGCTTCAAATTCAAACTAAAGTACATCCCGGCAGGAAAGAATCTGTTAGCTGACCCCTTGTCAAGAAAGCCGCAGTTTGANGGCGGCATCCGGGCGGGTGGGCGAAGTCTCCCGCTTCTGTCGTTACCAGCTGTCTGGCGACCCGCAGGCAAGCCCAAACCGGGAGCATTTCACCCCTGGTGCCACGCCCCCTTTATCACCTCATCCTGCGTGGGGAGAGGGTAGGGAGGGGGTCGCGGTGGTAGTGGGCGGGGGGTCACGGGGGGTCGCGGCATTAGAAAGGTTGAGAACCACTGCTTTAGACGCTTCAAATTCGAACTAAAGTACATCCCGGCAAGAAAGAATCTGTTAGCCGACGCCTTGTCAAGAAAGCCACAGTTTGACAGCCGCCGGAAGTAATCCACGCCATCATCCCTCCCGCGCAATCAGCAGCACAAGTCACCACCAGAAGCCAAGCCAGGCGGCCACCCGACTCGAGCTCAGACAAGTTGACAGCTGTGCTAAAGGCGGCACTACCAGCCGACCCCTGGCTCATTGACAACAAGGGTGTCTTAACTATGAGGGATGGACTGGCATGGAAGGGGTCCAAGCTGTATGTCCCCGCAAGCTTGAGACTCGAAATGCTACAGCGCAGCCACGACTCTTAAGCTGACCGGTCACTTTGGATTCCTGAAAACCCTGCACCTCGCTAGAAGACAATTCTGGTGGCCAAAGATGAAAGCAGAAGTGGAAGACTACGTAAAGAGCTGTGCCACGTGTACTGCAATGATGAGACCAGGAAACCTCCCTGGACTCCTTCAACAGGTGGCAAGCCCCAGTAGACCTTGGGAAGAAATCGCAATGGACTTCATAGTTGAACTCCCAGAAAGTGGGGGGGAACACAGTAATCTGGACAGTAATCGACTTATTCTCCAAGCAAGCCCACTTCACTGCTTGCTCCGGGCTGCCGGAGAAATTGGCTGAACTATTCATCAAGCTATCTACTGCCTGCACAGAATACCCCACCGAATCATCTCAGACCGAGGAGTCCAATTTACGGCCAAATTCTGGGGAGTTCTTGAGATCCGTTGGGTCCACACAAGGACTTAGCTCGGCTTTCCATCCAAGTACAAATGGCGTGGCGGAACGTGCGAACGCAATGGTGGAACAATACATAAGATGCTATGTGGATTACCAACAAGAAAACTGGGTGGACCTGCTACCGTTTGCGGAGGTGGCTTACAATGCCGTGCACAGCAGCACCGGATTACCTCCGTTCCAAGTCACTAGCGGCATGGAGTTTGTCCCCATGCCTGAACTGCCCAGAGAACCCCCCTCCTCCATGTCCTTAGCAGAACGGATGCACTTTGAAAAAAGGGTGGGAGAATACTAAGAATGCGCTGTCAGATGCCGCAGAGGAATATAAAAAGCAAGCAGACAAGCACCACTCCCTTCAACTCCCCTTCCATGTAGGAGATAAGGTGTTCCTCTCAACCAAGTACATACGGTTGAGACTGCCTAGCAAGAAGTTAGGGCCAAAATGTTTAGGTCCTTTTCCAATAGTGAAGATAATCAACCCAATAACAGTTCAACTGAGCCTCCCCCGCATATTGGGGAAAATTCATCTGGTGTTTCACTGTAGCTTACTGAAACCAGCCTTTGGGTCTAGATTAAGACCTCAGACCCAACCACCTCCTCCTCCTGTAGTCATACAAGGAGACCCACTATGAGGTGAAGAAAATTTTGGACTCTAGACTGTATAGAGGTTGTTTACAATATTTAGCGCATTGGAAAGGGTACCCTTTGTCTGAGTCAAGAGCCAAAGCCAAAGGGTCCCCCTGGGGGGGGAGAGGTGGTTAGGAGCATCATATTAACCCCGATTATTCTCTTTACAGGATCAGCTTTTCGTCTGAGGGGGGCAGCCTGTCAGGCCTGCAAGCCATCTTTTACCTTTTTGTATTTAGGCCTGCCACATTTTCTGCTGTTGGAAAATGGGAGGGGGAATTGTATGGAGTAGGTGATATATAGTAGTCTAAACATCATTCTTTCCAGAAAGTCAAGGTCGCTGTGCCCGGCAGCTGTGATGAAGTGACAGGGAGGCATCTTTAGTTTTGGACGGTGCCTGATTGGATCATGTGATGGACATGTGGGTGTTGGGCAGGGTCTTGAACTTTTGTTTGGGTGGAGAAAACCCGGACGCTCTCAGATTCAGGTTTTCACAGATGTGCCAATATGACATCTCTAATAAATTGTAGCTTTGAGGAAATCCAAGCCTCGGAGTTTCTTTTCATTGGGGGTGTTACTTGGAACCCTGACACAAGGTCTACCTGTATTTCTTCTTATCAGTTACACTGAGGGGAAGCTACTGAAGCATGTTGCCCATCATTGGCTTCAATGGATAAAAACCTTGGATTCTGGATATTAGTAAATTCCTGAAAATTATGTGCAAATGAGAATCAGAAACAGTACCCATTATTTGGGGCAGAGAATGCAGTTGATAGCCTGATTCAATCCTGGGTATATTATTTATGCTAAAAATAATTAGAAAAATGCTCTTTTGTTTTGTTTTGTTTTTATTTTTGCCTCATATGATTATACAATGCTTTCCTCAAAAAATTAAAAAGAACTAAATAATTTGTAATGGCATAAAATACAATTTTAGTATTACACTATCATTCTTATTACTAGAACAAATATACAGCAATGACCAAACTGTAAAAAGTAGCAATGGACCCAATGGACCCGTAATGGATATTGAAGCATATCCATTACGTAGTGAAAAATCAGTCTAGGCTTCTAACTTTATCGATCCCAGTACTGATTGTGCATCTTTATATTCTTCAGTTTCTTCCAACTCTTTTTCATTTTCCTGAAAATAAATAAAAACTTCTAAATATTTTCAAAAGTATGCCTCCAACCTTTAGAAACAACATCCTATAATGCTGAAATTTTTGTTAGTACCAGTGGCATTAGGAATAATAAAACAATGGGATCACAGAGTTATTTGGCTAGGACAAGATACGTGGACCTTGTTATAGTTAATTTAAAACAGTACTGCCTGGTATTTCAGACGGTGGTCCACAAAAGTCCATCTTTAAATTGGTAAGACTTATCTGGAGATTTAAATCCAATTGTAAGAAGACAAAAATGAAATCCTTTTTCATATACAATATGTGGGATTTAAAACTGCCACAAGATGATGCCAATCAGCCTAATACACCTGAAACAAGATTAGATACCATTAATGACTACATTAGCTGTGATGACAGTATCTCCTGAACAATAGCCAACATATCTATGAACATCAATTTTCGGGAAAAAGCAGCAGGAGAAAGCAATTATATCCTACATGAAGGTTTCCCAAAGGCATTTGTGATGGAATGTGCACCTGAAGACGCACGGGGGGGGGGTGGGTTACAAGAGAGAGGCCCAGATTAAGAGACTACACAGTCCCAAACAGGATGGGGGATAGGAGAAGAGATTCAGATAAGCCCCGCCCTAGAATCTCTCAGGATACCTGTATTTCCCCAAAAATAAGACTGGGTCTTATATTAATTTTTGCTGCAACAGACACATTAGGGCTTATTTTCCAGTTAGGTCTTATTTTCAGGGAATGCATCCATCTGGTTGATAATCTTAACTGGGCCTTAATTTTGGGGTAGGGCTTAAATTACGAGCATTCTGAAAAAATCATGCTAGGGCTTATTTTCCAGTTGGGTCTTATTTTCAGGGAAACAGAGCATATCTAGTAAATTAGATGATTATAGCTTTCATTTAACAAAATTCTGTCCATTAGCTGTAAGCAAATAAAGGACTGAACTTGACTGGACTTCATTGTGTTGACTAAGGGCTTGGCAGCATCTGATTGTCTACTGTCAAAAACAGGATGCTAAACAAGGTATGCCTTTGGTGTTATCAATAAGGATGCTGACTCTGTAAACTGCTTAAGAGATGGCTGTAAAACACCATGAAGTGGTATATAAGTCTGAGTGCTATTGCTATTGCTATAGAAAAGAGCTTCCAGAAATGATCTAAAATGAAGATCCAATGGGCCACAGCTAAAGAAATGTTTCCTAAAGCTATGACAACTTCTAATAAACAGTGAATGCTGGGTTAGAAAATTTCCTTTAGCTTACAACTCTGAAATAGACTTTAAGGGGAAAACATACGAATCAGGCTCTGTGTTTGTTAATACATTGGATCTAGTAGCTTCCAACACTTTAGAGCAGTCATTCTGAAAAGTAGGCCTATGGCAATTTTTAGAAGAATTGGTACTGCAAATATTTAAGTTATTTCTTTTAAAGTCTAACTTAAATACAGGGTTGTCTAAAGCTCACATTTAAGAATGGTAAAGGAATTATGTTGTGACTGATTATGCTTGTTTCTCTTTTATCCAAATACCCATAATTTTCTCTCCAACCACTATATTTCCACACCATCCTCAAGCTTAGAATATCAACCTGTTTACCTCAAGCCAACTTTGATATTTCACCCACTGCATTTCACATATTTTATATCAACCCTATTTCAATTTAAACATTATCTGATAAAATTTCCCATCAAGCATTAACCGATTGATTGTAATGGAAATTCTTAAGTCACTGAAAATCAGAGGGAAGTTTTTTTGGGGGAAGACGACTATTTTGGGTTGGCCATTTTAACGTAAATAAGTCTCAAGTAGTATACTTTTTCTGTAAAATGCCAATTTTATTCTTAAATATTCATATTTGTAATGTGCCTAAAAGGCATCTATTTTGAAGAGCTGGCAATAATGAGATATGCACATTAACAATTTAGTGATATATCAAAACAGAAGATGTATAAACTAATCTAAGTTCAGCTGGCAGTCCTATAGAAAAATTCTTCTTCCATACTTACTAATAGTTGAATAAGGTCAGAATGTGCAGCTTCCAGTCGGCGATGGCAATCAGGAATCATCATTCGAGATTCTTGCAAGATCTCGGTCTAAAAAGTGAAAGTAGTTTTTCAAATAAGAGATAACTTTCCATTTTGATATTAGCTGCCTAAAATCAGACATCACATTGATGTATATATTCATACGCATAAACGGTATTTTATTAAAGAAAGAGTATTCAATATTACTTTTACCTTCAAGCAAAAACGATTAGAAAGCTTTCTATGAAATAGTTATTTAAAATACTATTTGATATAAACTATTTCCCCTGCGGTTAGAAACAGCTTCGTCCAAAATGGGATCAGCTGGTTATATAAATATCTCCTACATCTTTTGGGTAATAAATAAAAACAGTGTTCAGATAATACCGCACAGAGATAATTACTGCATGAAAAAAGTTATTGAGTTATTGATCACATTGGATGCTCACTGCAGGAGGTTCTGACTGAGAAAAAGGTAAAGAAAAATGAAAAGCAAAGACCAGCAGGCTCATATTTTTGATGCTTATCATGCATAAAAAAGTTATTACTCAACCTTGGGTTTTGTTTTAGGAGAAAGATTATTCTCACCATGCTTTTTGTGAGAAATTACTGATCTGGCACCCCAATGCATTTGAACATTTTGTATACATCTCCAGAAGACAATGTTGTAATTGTCCACAACACCATCCTTTTTTTTTTTTAATGGAGTATTTTCAGCTCTCAAATTTATGAACTGAAAAGATCTGTAAAAAAAAAAGATCTGTCTATAATGTAGCTAGAAATGAAAATCAATTAGCAAATTTACTAAGCATGAAGATTCCAACAGAAACAATACTTTATAGAATTATAAATAGGGTTCAGTATACATGACTATATATAGCTGTGAAAAGATTCCTAGATAAAGTTGGCATATAGGCAGCAAAACATATTTCACTTTTTGCGACATTCAGAGTGCACTAAGGAATATCCAATGATATAGTCCAATTATAGAAACTCTAACTTGGAATTTTCATTGTTGCTTTTCCCTTCCTATAGAGCACTATTGATAAGAATAATTTCTTAATTATACTTATTAGCTACTGGACCTGGACTCTGGACTACAGCTAGTCCTTAACAGATTTGTAACTGTTTAGTAACCCTTCAATGGTACAAAGCACTAAAAAAATAACTTCATGACCAGTCCTTGCACTTATGACTGTCACCATGGTCATAATGCTGAGGTGATCGCCATTTGTATACTTCACAACTGGCTTCTGACAAGCAGACTTAATGAAGAAACCAGAAGTAAAATTGTAAAGCAGAGTCATGTTTTGCTTAACAACCGCAAGTGATTTAATGACCATCATGTCGTAAGCTTGTTAAGATCATGTAATGTTTCACTTAAGAACCACGTTGCTTAGTGGCAGACCTGCAGCTCCCAATTGTGGTTGTTAAACAACTGCATTCAAATTATGTCATAATTTGGGACCAATGACTTTCGCGGAAATGACATTTGGGAAAGTTGTGGCTGCTTCAGTGCTGCTGCGGTCATGTGATCTTCATTTTCAACAGTGCCAGTTTCCCAGTGAGTCTTACAAATACCTCGCTCCCTCCCCCACCCAGAAGCAGCCACTCACCTGCTTTTTAATTGCATAGTTCTCTCCATCTTCAGCTTTCATCTTTTCAATCTTTTCTTCTTGTTGTTTTGCTTCTTTTTCATACATAACTTTTTCTTTTGCCAAGCTGCACACAAAAGGTATAATTTGTTTAAATTATAAATACACATAAAATTTTCCTATCTGAAAAGTTTCAAGATATAAAATGTCCATATATTACAGCTACTCTAAGGTACCACTTACTTTATTTTCAAATATGTTATTATTAGTTATGCATTCTGACTTTCCCGGAGAATAACTAGATGTACATCTAATAAATAAGGAATCCATCCATTAGAATAAAAATAAAATTCATGTACAACCTAGCAGACAAATTATTAAAGTTGCTAAAAATGCCAAATAGGCAAATGTAAGAGCAACTTCTTTTTAAACATTGTTTGGTTATTTACTTTATTTTTTTTTCTGATGTACATCATTCATAGTCACTTTGACTTTGATGGTCCTATAAATCTGTTAAATAGACATCAAAATTCATATTTTGGTTGTTCAGAACAAAAGTTATCTAAATCTGAATTACATTAGTATAAGTATTGTTTCAGTTCTATTTTCATACCAATGTCAATGTGGATTATCTATATCATGTTGCAAAGTATTAAAAGTCCAATATACTTTTAAAGACAGTAAGTTTAGAATAGTGGTTAAAATATCAGATTAGAAACTGGGAGATCATGAGTTCTAGTTCTGCTTTAGGCACAAAGGCAGCGGGGTGTCCTTGGGCTAACCATTTTCTCTCAGCCCTAGGAAGCAGGCAATGGCAAGCCACTTCTGGAAAACCTTGCCAACAGGGACTTGTCCATGTGGTTCCTGAAAACTGGAATCAATTGAATGGCAGAAAAAAACCTGTTGAAACTCTTCTTGCAAGAAAAATGTCCATACTCATTCCAAAAATAAAAAGTATGCAGCACCCTCTATTCCAAAAAGATTTAAATTTAGTTTGCCCACTTGAATGTCAATGAGGATAAATCAATTGAAATTAAATCAGATGAACAAAAAGGCTCGTGGTCAGTATAAAATAAAACTTAATGATTGGGATTTAACATGTTCTAGAAACATGTTATACGTTCCTTTGAAAGAAGAAATGTACATTCTGGACAGGTTTTCTAATCTGATGTTGAACCTGGATTTCCCAGATGTGCAATTACTTTTAGTGTCACCTGCAACCATTCCTTAGCTAGCTAACCAGGTAACAGGTATCCATGTATTATTTATGTAATGACTAAACAATTGAAATGTATTTTTTTAGAACAGTTCTTAAATAAAATCAGAAATGCAAAATATGGCACCTAAGCTACTGATTCAGAATATGATGAATCCATCATCAAAAGAGAAGATCTACATTGAATGCTTGATAAAAATGCTTTCCAGATTAGAACAAAAATGTGTTGGTTTCATTTTTGCAGCTCCAAACTAGTTTAGGGTCTTGGGTTGATGAAAGAACCTCGTTTCATTTATACTTAACTATACACTTGAATAAATACCATGGAACTAGTTTCTGCCTTTTAAAATAGATTTCTTCAAGAACTATGAAACACAACTTTTCTATACTACAGTATCCTTTGATTCTTTTTTAACAATTTATTAATGAGCAAGTACATATTTAAATTGATGTTTTTAATGGGAAAGTACATTTTCCTAAGTACCCTGCCATACCAAAAGAACAACACAAATTGTACAGGATTGGAAGCAATTCCATCTCTGTGTTGGCTTTGATGCCAAATAAATT
>QLTV01002119.1:690826-699611 GCA_003457575.1 Thermophis baileyi
TTGTCTGGTCCTTCAAAACAACAGAGGTACACAAGATACAGAATTTTCACTTCTAAGCAGGATATGGAACTTCTACAGTTCTATGAAAATATATTCTATGAAATTATACTCCTTTGGCTTTTCCAAATGTTTGGGTAAACATTGTCAAGAGCATTATGAGAACTTCATATGTATTCAGCTGACAAGAGTCCAAACTTAGTGCTTGTTTCATTTCTTTCCTAAATTAAGTCATCCAACATTCAAAGTGCCACTGGGATAAAGTAACTACCTCCCAGATCAGTCAACTCAATTAAAGGGACAACTACAGTTGGTTGAACAAGTATTTTATTAAAGAATCAAAACTGATTCTTGAGATAGTCTTGCCTATGTAAATCTCACAAACTTTGGTCCCCTTATGCTTTCTGTTTCTTAAAGTTTGTATAGTTTCATTCACCAATTATAGGAAGCATCTGGTTGGAGTTATTGCAGTTCAAAGTAGTGCAACCAATTACTGAACCTAAAGCAGGGGTGAAATCCAGCAGGTTCTGACAGGTTCTGGAGAACCGGTAGCGGAAATTTTGAGTAGTTCGGAGAACCGGCAAATACCACCTCTAGCTGGCCCCAGAGTGGGGTGGGAATGGAGATTTTGCAATATCCTTCCCCCAGGAGTGGGGAGGGAATGGGGATTTTGCAGTATCCTTCTCCTGGAGTGGGGAAGGAATGGGGATTTTGCAGTAGCCTTCCCCTGGAGTGGGGTGGGAATGGAGATTTTGCAGTATCCTTCCCCTGGAGTGGGGAGGGAATGGAGATTTTGCAGTATCCTTCCCCTGGAGTGGGGAGGGAATGGGGATTTTGCAGTATCCTTCCCCTGGAGTGGGGTGGGAATGGAGATTTTGCAATATCCTTCCCATGGAGTGGGGAGCGAATGGAGATTCTGCAGTATCCTTCCCCTGCCACGCCCATCAAGCCATACCACGCCCAAGCCACGCCCACAGAACCGGTAGTAAAAAAAATTGGATTTCATCACTGACCTAAAGGGCAATTACTTTTTCAGATTAGCCCATGGCATGTGGATTTTTTGGTACGATATCTTGGTGTTATTTGTATATGGCAGCAACATCTCTGTTTAGTGACAAAAGTTATGCAAAAAATTCAGAAACTCCAAAAGGGCAAAGATTTTTTTTCACAAAACTATACCTTTGAACAATTCTTATGGGACTTCTCTGTTGGGTTCCAATGCCAAAGGTAATTCAGTGCTTATTCCCACTGCTTTTCCATTTCTTATTTTTGTCCTCACTTCATTTTGAAATCCATTACTGTTTCCTCTGCTATTCTGAATCTTCATTTCAGTTATATGCCTAAACATTTCTTTCTTTCTTTCTTTCTTTTAAGATCGCTGAAAATGTTTGATAAGTGGATAAAAAGACAGGTCCAAAATATTTGAACAAACTGAATTGAAAGGTAAACTTTGCAAGATTAAGGAAGGAAAACATCTACAGGTTACAAATAATTTTCCAACCTGCAATTTCAAATGTTGTCTGAATGATATAGCAGCAGCAACTGAATCTCCACTAATGCTCCTAGAAAGTAATGGCAGAAACCTTGCCTACTATCTTCCTTCCTCTGCACCTAAAATTATGCATCAGGTAAAACTGTTTTGTTACTTTGCAAGCACTTACATTTTAATCTATTTGAGTTCAGAGGACTTTATATTTCATACCTGTATGATTTGAATAAGGTTGCCAACTCTTATTTTAAAATTTCTAGTATTTTGAAATAAATATAGCTGTTAGTAAACATCAGGTTTGTCTATACCAGCGGTTCTCAACCTGTGGGTCGCGACCCCTTTGGGGGCCGAACGACACTTTCACAGGGGTCGCCGCGCATGCTAGCCCGCCATCTTGGTGCCACCGTCAGCAGGGGTGAAATGCAGAACGCTTTGTGCATGCGCAGAGGGTAAAAGAACCCAAATGGCCGTGTCCGGGCAAGTGGGCGAAGTCTCCTGCTTCCGTCGCTACCAGCTGTCCGGTGACCCGCAGGCATGCCCGAACCAGGAGCATTTTACCCCTGGTGCAACGCCCCCTTTGTCACCTCATCACGTGCGGGGAGGGGGAGGGGGTTGCGGTGGCTGCAGGGGGGTCGCAGCATTAGGAAGGTTGAGAACCACTGGTCTATACTAATTCATGCTTACCCATGACTTAATCCTGAAGAAAAGGGTATATATGGCATGTTCTATTGAACCTACTTGGGGAGGATAAGTTTTTTTGATATCTCATTAGAGCTAACAATCTAGGCACCGTGCATCCCCTGGGGAACGTTCCCCTCTGCAGCCTTAGAATCTTGGCTATTATAGCATCCAAAATCCAGAAGGACATCCCATACACTATTCCACAGGTTTGCAAATGTGAGGCCTTATGAAACTGGGCTTAAGGGACAAGGTGGGGTTATTCCTGCTGTATCATCCACTCTGCTGTTTGACATTACCCCTAGCTGAGGTGCTTGACCTTATCACCTGGTTAATTCCCCTTACTTACTGCTGGAGAATTTATTTCTTTAGCTTCTAAACACTGCAATCTACTAGGACTAGTGATGGATAACAACCAACCCCAAGCAATAAGTGAGAGTTGTAGCTTATAGAGTCCATTTTTATTTGATATAGTTGTGGCCATTCTTGAAACAGAATGACTGGCAACAGTCATGTCTTTGTCACACCATGGCTGGATTATTGCAATGCATTATATATATGAAGTGGGCCGGCCTTGAAACTGATTCAGAAACATCAGCTAGTGCAAATGCTACTGTTTAATTTCAAATGGGTAATGGTTGAGAATCATGATAGCCATATTGCAACTTTATTTCTGGAACTGCACTGTTTACTATTTTGTTTCTGGGTTTAATTCATGCTACTGGTTATTACTATAAAGCCTTACAATATAACTTGGGTCCTGGATACTTACAAGACCCACTACCTCAAATATGCTGCCCATCTGGTGCAAAACAGCAGAGGACATGGAAGTCACTACCCTTTGGGAGATGGGCAGAAATTAGCCTTCTTTGTAATGGACCCCTATCTTCTGAAATACTCTGTCTCCCCACACCAAAATTAGGATGGCTCCATCCTTGCCTATATTCAGGAGGGCAGTTAAAGCACTGTTTTTAAACACAGCCTTTAAAAAAGAAAGATTACTGTTGCTATGTCTAAGTTATGGGTGTGTTACCCTGCAAGGTTTTTTTATGAAGGGCGATGAACTTTTGACAACCAGCTTCCAAGAGAAAACAAAATTCTTCCTGTTTTTTTCCACAAGGCTGAGGAAACTTCAATAAAGTTGTATAAATTTCAGCAACTGCTGGCATTAACTTTAGAAGTCAATTTATCACAGCCAATATGAAAACTTAGGGGTTTTTTTTGTTTTGTTTTTTACTAACAACCTCTGTGTGACTGGGTAAAGAGGTTGTTCTTTTAACTGGCAAGGTGCAGGTGCCCAGGATATGAAAGCACTGAATATTTAAGTAATAAATTGTTTTGTTTTTTCATACTGATAGCTGGTTTACTGATTCCATTATTATTGGTGATATTATACCAGTTATGAGTCATTTAAAATCCACAACTGAAATAACAATAAATATTTGTAAACAAACATAGGTAACCTATATGCATTTAATAAGCCTCTTCATAGACAGTGCAGTCAGTTGTTTTCCAGCACACCTACCTACAATGGACCTGGCCCCAGAGGCATGTGATGCCTGAAAAATCAACCTAGGGTGAAAAGTCAGGCTCATAAAAATGCACTAAATCTATGCTGAAAATGATTATCAATAGTCCTAAGAGGCACAGAGATGAAGCAGTGCAATGTGCAAACAGTCATCATCCCTTTATACAATTTCAGCCAGTTGACAGCAACAGACTCACACAATTGTGATGACTGTGTGCATTTGCTTCTTGTTTTAAATCTTATGCTTCCTACCTGAAAGAATCCCTAAATTCAACAGAGGAGCAAGGAGCTGTCATTTCTGCAATTATTATTAAATGACTAGATGATACAATAAAGAACAATCTGCCACAGTAGCAGGGCATTCTTGATATATGATTATAATGTGCAAACACATTCCTATTTATTTAGCATTGCAAACACAATAGCAGACTGTCAATTTAATGGTCAGTTTGTTGGTGTTTTATTCTTATGAAAAATCTAGGTAAAATAACAGAAGTTTTGATTACAGAATCATGCAGTTGGAAGGACTACTAAGACCACTGAGCCCAACTTCTTACTCAGTACAGGAATTCAAATTAAGACATCCCTAATAGAAGGCTATATAGCCGTGATGGCGAACCTATGGCACGCGTGCCACAGGTGGCACGTAGAGCCCTCTCAGCGGGCACGCGAGCCGTCGCCCCAGCTCAGCACTGTGCATGCGCGCACGCCTCCCACCGGCCAGCTGGTTTTCGGGTCTCTGCCGTGCATGTGGGGGGTGCATGCGGGAGACACACGTGAATGCGTGGGAGGGGGCGCACGTGAGGGGGTCATGCACACATGCGTGGGGGACAGGGCACGTGTGCATCCGTGGGGGGCGGGGCACGCACGCATGTGTGGGGGGTAGGGCACGCATGCGTGGGAGTCGCACGTGCATGGGTGGGGGGGAGCACGGGGGTTGCGCACGCATGCACGGGGGGAGCATGGGGGGTCGCGCACATGCACGGGGGTGGGTATATGGGGGAGTGTCACACACGCATTGCATTATGGGTACGTGCCCACGCGCTTTCGGCATGTGGCGACAAAAAGGTTAGCCATCACTGCTATATAGCCTCTGATTGATTAAATTAAGAGCAGCCCATTATCCTGCTAGATAATTGGTCAAACTCCTCTCATTGTTTGAAAGTTTTTTTTAACAATCATAAGTTACCTTATTGTAACCTGAATTCTGAAATAAAAGATAAAAATTTGATCTTCTTTCTGTGAAACATATGAGAATCAGCTTGGTCCAGTGGTTAAGGCACCAAGGGAGGCCGAGTTCTAATCACACCTTAGGCATAAAAGCTAGCTTGGTGACTTTGGGCCAGTCACCCTCAGCCCAACTCACCTCATAGGGCAGTGATGGCGAATCTTTTTTGGTTCGTGTGCCAAAAGGGGGGGAGCGTGGGGGGGTGTCACGCGCATGCGTGCCCACACCCATAATTCCATGTGGGCTCCCCCGCACATGCGTGTGACCCCCCCCTCCCGGCACGCGATGGCACGCCCGTTTTTCGCTCTCACCAGGCTTCACAGCCTTTCTAGGAGCCTAGGGAGGGCAAAAATGGCCTTCCCCAGCCCCCCGGAGATCCTCCGGAGGCCAGAAACGTTCCGTTTGCTGACTTCCGGTTGGACCGGCACGTTTCAAGTTGGGAAATGGGCCATTTCTGGCCTCTGAGGGGGGGGGGAGGCCGTTTTCGCCCTCCCCAGGCCCCTAGAAAGGCTCTGAAGCCCGGGGAGAGCAAAAAAACAGGACTTCTGGTCCAACTGGAAGTCGGCAAATGGAATGTTTCCGGCTTCCGGAGCACCTCCGGGGGGGTGGGGAAGGCTGTTTTCGCCCTCCCCAGGCTCCTAGAAAGGCTCTGGAGCTTGGGGAGAGCAAAAAATGGGCCTTCCCCACCCCCTCCGGAGGCTGGAAACAGCCTGTTTCCCGACTCCCAGTGGGCCCAGAAGGCCCGAAAATCAGCTGGCCAGCACCCGCATGTGCGCCGGACCTGAGCTCACGTGCCCACCGATATGGCTCCGCATACCATAGGTTCGCCATCACGCTCATAGGGTATTGTTGTGGGGAGAATAGGAGAGATTGTTTGCCGCCTTGAGTTATTTATTAAAAAATAAAGGCAGGATATAAATAAATATCTTTTCAGATATATGAAGAGTTACCATAGATCCACTTAATTACTTTCTTTCAAGACATCTTAAATACCATGGGTGTACCATGAGCCATATTTCCCCCTCCCCCATTTTTCTTACAAACTTGCCTAACAAACCATTTGAAATTCAAAACCTTGTAGCAATGTTGTAGACACCAAAACCTCAATTTAATAAACTGTTGGGAGAGAGATGTTGTCCATTAAATGTGGATCTGTGACATTTGCATCAATTTATGATGTTTTGAATTACATATTAGAAATGGCATCATTTGTAGTAAAATCTTCATAGGATTAATGTCCTAATTACTAGTGTCCATATAACAAAAAATTGTCCATCATATAAAATTGATTAAACAAAGGTTTTATGGCAACTTTCATTAGTCTAGGTTTTTCTTTTCTCTCCCTTGTATCAACTTACTACTGTTTATTATTTGTGTCAAGTTACTGTTTATCTTTTAAAAGTTCTGATTGTTCTTTCCCTTTTTCTTAATGTATAGCTTTTCTGTTAAATATATTTCCATATACAAAAATAACTATTTCCTTTCAAAAAAAATTCCTTAGAAACAAAACTGTTTAGCAATGTGCTTAAATCTACACTTTTAAAATCCACTTTTGTAGACTGAAAAGAACTAGAATAGCCTATGAAATTTTATTTCAAATTTGTGCTGTTCTCTCAAACACTCTTACAAATATATTTGTTAATAAATATACTAAAAATAGTTGTATTCAAAAATCCACTGACATGCAATATAAAAATATTGGCAATGATTCAACGGTATGCCCAGAAAAATGAGTTTTGTTCCAATTTTTCATTTCAGTAAAGTAATCCCTCTCCGAAGTTGAAATTGCTGCTATTGCAATTTTACTGCCATTTAACAATAGCATAGATGCTGCATATAAATTACATGAACTGGGACCAATCTCAGAAGAGAAACTCTAGAAAACTTCTGAGGCAAAAATGTTCAGGCCCCTTCACATGGTCATCAAGTGTTAGCCGTTTTAGTCATAGAAATGCTTACAATAAGAAGGATAAGATTTTTCATCTGGTGTTGGAGGATAAGACTAGGGTAGCTGTTTTACTGTAGGGCAGCAGTTCTCAACCTGTGGGTTGCGACCCCTTTGGGGGTCGAACGACCATTTCACAGGGGTCGCCACGCGCATTAGCCCGCCATCTTGGTGCCACCGTCATTGCAGGGGTGAAATGCTCCCGGTTCGGCCATGGCTGCGGGTCGCCGGACAGCTGATAGCGAGGGAAGCGGGAGACTTTGCCCACCCGCCCGGACGCCGCCATTTGGGTTCTTTTACCCTCTGCGCATGCGCAGAAAGCTTTGCGCATGCGCAGAGGGTAAAAGAACCCAAATGGCGCGTCCGGGCGAAGTCTCCCGCTTCCGACGCTATCAGCTGTCCGGCGACCCGCAGGCAAGCCCGAACCGGGAGCATTTTGCCCCTGGTGCCACCCCCCCTTTGTCACCTCATCCCACACGGGGAGGGGGCGGGGAGGGGATCGCGGTGGCGGTGGGGGGTCACGAGGGGGTCGCAGCATTAGAAAGGTTGAGAACCACTGCTGTAGGGCAATCATAACAGATTTCAAAACAAGCCATTAAGCTACAGGAGAAAAATAGGTATTTGGCTACAAAACTATGCATACTGATGTGGTCCTAAGACAGCTCCAATGAACATAACAAGAAAACCTTTGAATAAATATGTATCACACTTTGCTAAAGAGTAAGGGGACCAGACTTGCTTGTCCAATAAATGGTTAAAGGGTGTTTTTAAGGCCCAAAGATACACTTGTTCAATACAGGGACACTTATCCCTCTCTCTATCCACCCCTCTACAGCAATGTTTTTCTCACACTGACCCTTGAACCACATCTAAGACATACAAGAGCAGCCAGAGTTTTCTGCTATTGAAATAAGGAATCATGTCACACATCACAGAGATAATTGCTGTGAGTGGAAGGAGGATTAAGAGAATCCAAGTAATAAAATAAAAAATTGCAAAACCAGGGAGTGTTTTTTCCTCTGTGAAATGGAAGAGGACTCTGGAATATGATAGAAGTGTATCAGACCAAGTACTTCTGGAAAGGGAAGCATGAACTCCAGAAAAAAATCAATTAAATGAAATATATATTTTTGATAAATATGGTGCCAGTACCATCTTTAGAGTCACAATCCCTAAACTCCCAAGTCTTATTTGTCTGTTGCTTCTGACTCAGTATCTTCCAAATACACTTTACATTATATAAAGCATTATTCAGGAAATCCCAGAATAATAATAATTCAGGCAAAACTCAGATTCAGCAAATTCTGCCCATTAACCAAAGTCCTGTTTGCTATAGTCCGAATATAATCTGTAAACCTAACATTTAATCTATTAAACACTGAAACAGGAGTGATCTAAGTATCAACAGCTCATGTTATGTTATCTAGTATAGACATTTATATCACTATAATAAAATTCTAGGGTTAACTTACTTAAAAATAAATGTAACTGCTCCTTTACACTGCTCTTATTTCCCCCCAAAATCATTACACAGTTGTAATATTATTACAAGAAAATGCCTCAAGGAAAACTGATGGGAATGTTGCCCAAATCACTGTAAATCTACTTACTCCAGCCAAATTGATTTAACACAGTAAAAATGTTATGGAACTTGCTTTTCAGGCTAGTCATTCAGCCTGAGCATATGGGGACTTGCTAAGAGAATGAATGTATAAATATAACTAAATAAAAACTACACTGAGGAATCAACTGATTAAATTTCCCCTATTTTTAAAGCTAAGTAATTGTCTAGCTTCTCTCCTTCTGTGAGTATATTTGCTTATAAACACTGGGTATATATTTTAAGAATTCCAGTAACACCAATGTCAACATTTTGTTTTTGCAGAATTCTGAGCGATTATATATATATATATATATATA
>QLTV01002119.1:699623-712469 GCA_003457575.1 Thermophis baileyi
TATATATATATATATATATATAACTCATTTATGTGCATTGGATTAATTCTTAATCTCAAATCCTGTCACTGAAGCCAATGAATCTGAAGACCATTTTTAAGATAATATAAATATGAAACTTTAATGACAAGAAAAAAACCAGAAAAATAATTTGTATAGGAGAATATCATGATATAGAGAAAACTATTCTGATTCCCAAAACAGCCCACTAATATATCAAGTCAACATTTCTGTATCTGGATGGTTGAATCCTAATTTTATGCTCCATGCTAAAGTAATAGAATTGTCTCTAAAATATATTTTCATATAAAAATAAAAAATATCACTACAAATCACAGAATTAAATAAAAAAATAATATACCATGTGCTAATCACAAAGAATATGCAGGATGGCACAATACTGAACACATGGCAATATAATCACAGTATGTAAAGGAGCCTTTAAGCTAAAAAGTCCTTGACATATAATAAAATTAGCATACATGCATTCTGGTTAGTAGGCAAGACATTTTTAAAGAACTTCTCAGGGGCCTAAGAAAAAGAAATGCATTAGTGCTTTTTTAAATTTTAAGAGAAAGGGCGTTGGTCTTACCTGAGACGCTTTTTCTCTTGGTGGTGGAGATAGCATCCAGGAATGGGTTAACTACGTCTGTCATCTTATTGGACTGAGTCTGCAAACTGTGACGACACGCCTCCTCCGGTTGTCCTCCCAGCTTGTGATGAAGCGATCGCTGCAGACTAACGTGATATCCTGAAATCGTAGTTCCTAAGGGCCCCAGGACCGGACCGCAATCCGGGTGGGGCTGGATGCTATCTCCACCACCAAGAGAAAAGGCATCTCAGGTAAGACCAACGCCCTTTCTCCATAGTGGGTGGAGATAGCATCCAGGAATGGGACATACCAAAGCTTGGCAGTCCTCACGGGTGGATAGCCGTCCGGTCCAGGGACCCCTCATCCATGTGCACTCTCTGCTGGACGCGCCTGCCAAAAGCCGCCTCGGCCGAGGCGAAGGTGTCTAGTTTGTAGTGACGGATGAATGGAGTCAAAGAAGACCAGGTAGCAGCTCTACAGACCTCCTCAATTGAGGCCTGGGTCGCCCACGCCACACTCCTGGTGGAGTGGGCTGTAATATGTATAGGTGCTGGTAAGACCTGTAGTTCATACGTTTTAGCAATACACGCTTTAATCCATCTCCCTATGGTAGAAGGGGTTACCCTATTGCCAAGCGTGCCTGGTTGAAAAGACACAAAAAGGGATTCTGTACGTCTAAGGTAGGAAGTCCTCCTGATGTATATACAAAGTGCCCTCCTTACGTCTAGAGTATGTCACTTCTGCTCCAGACGATGAACTGGCTGGGGGCAGAAGTTGGGCAACACCAGTTCCTGAGCCTTATGGAACCAGGTGTTTATTTTTGGGACGAAAGAAGGGTCCAACCTCAAGACCACTCTGTCATTGTGGAACATGTAGAGGTCCTGCCGAACGGATAAGGCTGCCAATTCTGACACCCTCCTGGCCAAAGTGATGGCCACTAAAAATGCTATCTTAAACGAAAGGTATCTGAGGCATGCCGTCCGTAATGGTTTGAAGGGAACTCCGGTGAGAACGTTTAGTACCTTTGACAGGTCCCAGGTCGCGTACCTGTGAACTACCGGAGGTTTGATATTAATCGCACCCCTTATGAACTGTCTGACCATTGGATGTTGGGCCAGGGAGTCCAAGGCTCCGCACGCCAATACCGAAGACAGGGCTGCCACCTGCCTTTTAATGGTATTGGGGGACAGCCCGCTATCCAAACCCTCCTGTAGGAAATCTAGAACCTGCGGTAATGAAACTTCTGTAGGGGTTATTCTCCTCTTGGAGCACCAAGAGCAAAATGTTCTCCACGTGGAATTATATATCCGTGCGGTAGAGGGACGTCTAGAAACCTGAATGGTCCAAATGACCCTGGAGGAAAAATTGTCCCCGCTCAGGATCCTCCGCTCAATCTCCAGGCGGTCAATTGGAACCACTGCAGGTCCGGATGTTCCAGCGCCCCCTGGGTGAGGGAGATCCTGTCCTGTGGAATCCTCCAGGGTTGAGCCACTGACAGGCTCACCAAGTCCGCGAACCAAGGCCTCCTGGGCCAATGGGGAGCCAGAAGCAGGATTTCCGCCTTCTCCTCCAGAATCTTCCGGATGACTCTCGAGATTAGTGGGAGAGGAGGAAAAGCATACAGCAGTCCCACCAGCCATGGGCTGTGAAGAGCATCCACGCCCTCTGCCCCTGGCATCACGAACCTGGTGAAATAGCGAGGTGAGAGTTGTCTAGGGTGGCAAACAAGTCGACAGTCGGGTTTCCAAAACATTCTGTTAACTCCCGAAAGAGGGAGGGGTGCAGGCGCCACTCTGAGTGGTCGATGGTAGTTCGGCTCAGGTGGTCCGCATGCACATTCACCACCCCTGAAATGTGTTCTGCCCAAATGGACAGTACGTGAGACTCTGCCCAGAGGCCCAGACGTTCCGCCTCCTGCATCAGGGGTCGGGATCGGGTTCCTCCCTGGCGACTTATGTGGGCCTTGGCAGCCACGTTGTCTGTGAGGACCAGAATGTGCTTGTTGAACACCGTCCTCTCGAAGCTCAGGAGTGTTAGATGGATTGCTCTGAGCTTGAGCCAGTTTATATTGTGGCTCAAGTCCATCTGAGTCCACTCTCCCTGCGCCATAAGGTTCTGCAGGTGTGCCCCCAGCCGAAGAGGCTGGCATCGGTTGTCAATGTTAGGCGTTGGGGTTCCCTGAAGAGGGATCCCCTCGCGATGGCCGGGGACGTCCACCAGCTCAACGAATGAAGCACAAGTGGTGGAACCAGTACCTTTGTCGACGATGTGCTGGTGCTGGCCTTTTGATGCGGAAGGAGAAACCACTGCAGTTCTCTGCTGTGGAGACGGGCCCACGGAATGATGAAAAAGGTGGAGACCATCTTTCCCAATAGCTGAGAAAGCTGGAGCAGTGGTACAGCATGCTCTCTCAGGACGCGATCCGCCAGTTCTGTCAGGTTGGTTTGACGCTCTTGGGACAGGAAGACCATGTCCTCTACCGAGTCTATGATCGCCCCCAAATGTAGCAATCGTGTCGTCGGGACCAGGTGGCTTTTTGCCATGTTGATAGAGAAACCGTGGTCCTGGAGGACTCGAACGGTGTGAGCCAGATCTTGCTTCACCTGAATCGCTGATCCGGACTGGATGAGGACATCGTCCAGATAACACTGGATTCTGATAGGAATGGATTGAAGATGTGCTGCTATCACTGCAAGCAGCTTGGTGAATACCCGGGGAGCGGAGGATAGGCCAAATGGGAGCATCAGGTACTGATAGTGCTTCCCCGTGTAGAAGAAGCGGAGGAACTTTCTGTGGTTGGGATGGATGGGCACGTGTAGGTATGCCTCTGTGAGGTCCACCGATGTGAGGCAATCGCCCTTTCGTATGCTCACTAAGATGGTCTGGAGCGAATGCATTTTGAACCGTCGGTAGACAATACGATGGTTCAATCATTTGAGGTCGAGAATTGCCCTCTATCCCCCCGAGGTTTTTGGTACTATGAACGGGAAGGAATAAAACTTTTGTCCGCGTTGCTCCACTGGAACCGGCTGGATCGCCTGAATGTCCAGGAGTTGATCTATGGCCGATTCCATGAGGAGCCGCTTTGCCCTGTCTTTCGACAGGGGACACCTGATGAAAAACCTTGGGGTGGGGTGGAGAGGAATTCCAGGGAGAGGCCAAATTTTACCGTCTCCCTGACCCATGCGTCTGTGGTGACTTCCTCTCATTGGCTGGCAAAGAAGGCCAGTCGACCTCCAATGGGACAATCTGTTAAGTAGTCACTTCTGACGGCGAAAGGTGCGATTTCCTCCACCCCGGAAGGACCTTTTCGGGGGGAAACGCTGTCCTCCCTTTCCAGTCCTGTCCTGTGGGGGACCCTGTCTGGGGGGGGGGAATTCTCTCGGTGTTCTGGGAAACCCTGAGCCACCCTCCTGCCCTCGAAAGGACGAGCGGCGAAAGTAGGGGGAGCAAAACTCAGCCCATCTGGAAAGGGACGGTAAGATCTTGCGTTTGTCCCTGGATTCCACTAAAATGGGGTCGAGGGAATCCCCAAACAGTCTATCCCATGAATACGGGGCAGAAGCTAATCTCCATTTATGTCTGACATTCGCCTGCCACTGGTGAAGCCATAGGAGGCGGGAGGCCACCGACGAAGAAATGGCTCTAGAGGCGAAGCGCGCTGCGTTTAACGTAGCGTCCGCAGAGAATTCCAATGCTGCCATTATTTTATTAACATCCTGATGTGACCTAGAGTCATCAGGAGGAATTCTCCCCTGCAGTTGTCTCAGCCATAAAAGGGAGGCCCTGTTAAAGAAAGAGGCCGCCGTGGAGGCCTTTACTGCCCAGGCGGCCGCCTGGTGAGCCCTGACTAGAGTCTGCTCCGATCTCTTGTCCTCCAGCCGGAGGGCATCTTGTGGGGAGTCTGCCATAACTGATGGAGAAGACAGAGCCGCCACAGGGGGTCGACAGTGGGAACTTCCAAAATTTTGGAAAGGTCCGGACCCATGTGATAATGACATTTATCCAGGCTATTGGGGTTAGGCCACGCCCCCAGGGAAGACCACTGTCTCTGTACGACGTCCAGGAAGAACCTGGGGAAGGGGACCACCTCTTTTTCCACTGTAGGTTCAGCAAATAGGGGGTCAGTCAGGTCTTGAAGGCCCAGAACCTGGTCCTGTGGTGCCTGGCTAGGTCCCATTTTGGCAGCATTTCGGGCCTTGAATAGTAATGATCTGAAGACTGATGGTCGAAAGAGGCCCACAAAGGTGGGCTGATCAGGCATTATGCCTTCATCATCAGACAATTCTTGATCTCTAGAAGCATCCTCCGCAGATAAGGGGAGTGACTGGGAGAGTCAGGAGGGTAGACCCCTTGGGAAGGATATATGTCTCCTGTTTCCTGGGGTTCGTGGAGGCAAGGCCGGGATCTGAGGTTATCAGATACATCTGAAGATGCCCTATGTTGCAGGCCCACCTCTATGCCCTGTCTGATGGTTTCAGATATGAGGGCTTCCAAGCTAGCCGGTATTGAGGGCTCTGATTGGTCACTGGATCGAAGACCAGCAGCCGTTGGAGTAAACGTAGCTTCAGCTCGTGCAGCTCTGTGTCTGATAGGCTGATGTAAGGTCAGCTCAGCGGGCCTATGCTCTGGCAAACTGGGAAAATACTCAGTATGCCAGGCATGATGGAGACTGAAGTGGAGGGCTGTTCCTCATCGCCATCTAGTGACCATGGCCTGGGCATAACGGTCTTCTAGAGGCCCAGACAACATGGAGGGCTCTTGAGCCCCAGGCCGCGATGAGGCCTGAATGGCCACCGAGTGAGAACTCGACTGATCCCTGGGGGCCTGATCACGTGTCCTCCTTTCCGCCTCCCTCTGGACCTTCGCAATCTCCCTATCGATGGCCCTTTGTCGCCGCTCCTCATCCCTTTTGGAGGCCTTGGAAGCCTTTTTTGCCAGCCCACTATCGTGAGGCTCTCAGGCAGATCTCTTTTGTGCAGGCCTCGATCCCGAGGTTCCTGCTGCCTCTGCTGTAGGAGGATGGGAGAGCCTCTGTTTTCCCGCCGCTGGGGCGGTGGAATCTGAAATGGCGTCTGCCATTTTGAATCTGTCGGGACACAGACACACCCAGACGGGCTCTGCTGCTCTGAGCTCTCTGGGTAGTGGGGAGACAGTAACGAGCCCGAGATCAGGCAGAGAATCAGGTCTCAAGGCCAAGGCTCAAATGAGGGAGCTTAATGCGCTGAAGAGCGCTTCCAGAAATCGGTACTCACCACCACGCTCCTCCGATTGCTTCAGCAGTCGGCGCAGTGTTGCACAAGCTCCAGGGTCAGCCGCCATGGAGCTAAGCTCGTGAGCGCTGCCCTACAAATCGGCCACTGCTCCTGATCCCACGAGACTCGTAGGCCTGCCTCACCCAGAGAGCGAAGGGCCAGCGTTCCGGAGCAAACTCGTGGGCGCTGCCCTGATCCACTGCCTCCTGGCAGCCGGATCGCCGCCATGCGGCCTTCAGCGGAATCAGGCAAAAGCTCTTCACGCTGGGAAGAAAGCTTCTCTGTAGTGATTTAGCAAAAGCTGCAATTTCTGAGATGGGATAGTAGGAATAGAATCTGGGAATGAGAACCACGGAAAAAGACATCTAGTCCAAAGATCGACTGAGTCTAAAAGCTGAGAGGACAACCGGAGGAAGCGTGTCGTCACAGTTTGCAGACTCAGTCCAATAAGATGACAGATGGAGTTAACCCATTCCTGGATGCTATCTCCACCCACTATGGAGAACTGATTACAAATGTAATTCTGGTGGGAGCCAATCTTTAAATAACTCTATGAGTGTTCAGGATTTTTAAGCAAGTATTATTAGTTTTAGGACTGTGCATGTTTCAAAAATGATTCTCAAAAAGTGCTTCAGACCCCAGTTCCTTTGAGCGGAGTACCTCTCTATTGTTTATTTTTTTCCAAAGCCCTCCCAAAAGGCGCCACTGGAACAATAATAAAACTTTTTGCAAATTTCATCTAAAATTATGGCTGAAATTAATATTGGAGTAAGGAGAAGTTCAGAGGTTGCAGCTCAGTGTTCCCCAAAATGACAATATTATTAAACCCTAAGTCAATAATTTATCTTCTACTTCAGCTAATTTTTTAACTATAAATATACAAAAGTGATATAAAATGTTCACTAGACAATTTTAATTATGTTTACAAAAAAAGTACATTTAGAATTTTCAGTTAACTATTTTAGAAAGTTAAGATAGCTATAAACCAATACAAAAATCTGGCTTTGTGAAAATATTTCAATATTTTGATTAAGGCTTTTTAATAACTAAGCTTCAACAGTTGTAAATCAGTCAACCATTTCAAAGTCAAAGGCTATGATCCAGAACTTCATCTGCACAACAAGATCCTACTGCCAACTATGGCAGATGGAGCTTTGCATTCTCACAGCTGGCAAACAGGGAAGTCCTTGTGCACACAGGACTTCCTGGATAGATCATATAACTAAACTGGACAGCTAAGAAACTAAAAATTCCTAATGCTAGCAAATTTGTGTTGCTTTTATTAAATAATATTTTAAATTTCCCTAGCTTATGAGGAAAGCTATAAAGCTCTGTTTCTCTTTTTTTTAAAAAATAAGTCACATAGCTAAAAGTATCAAATTGTTAATTTGCAATTTAGATTTTCTTCTGGCATTTGACTACAATGGGCCTAAGCCACTATTGTGCAGTAACAAATTATCCTTTTAAAAAAGGGATGTTTTTCACTTCTTACTTTTATATAAATTTGTTAATAGACTTTAGAGTATATAATAAATAGTTACGGTATATTAAATTGTACAGCAATCATACCATAATCATAAGCATGCTCTTAGAAATAAATGCCATTGAGTTCCCGGGAACTCATTTTCAGCCAAATTAATACAGGACTGCATATTTAATATCAGAAATTTGTAACCTGAAAATTACTATAGGTAATTGTTCAGGGTATACTGTATGTACCCTGAATAGTGGTACTCTATGTAACTATTTTCTGTTCCTTAAAGTCTAATATTACAAGCAAAAAATAGATAAATCTAAATACTGTAGGAGAAGAGAGTATTCTTCCTAAAATCGCTCAGTTTAGCAAACATAAAGGTTTTTTGCATAAAAATTGTTGGTGAAGCAAGCCACCATCTAGTTAGATAAAAGTTAAAATTCTCTGAGGAGAAAACAAAAGAGCTGCATTAGGAACTCAAAAGCAATTGATTAGAAAGGTTAATAGGTCATCATTTTGTATTCCGAATGAGGTATATGAAATTTTAATCCCAAAAATACTTGTTTAAGTGTCAACCTGATCATATTATTTAGAATTTTTAAGAATTAAAAAATTAATGATTAATATTTACTAGGGCATAAAACAATTAAAAATTTAAACAGTTCAACATTAAACTCATCAATATCTAACTTTTTATCTTAGACTTTTTGAAGTTAAGGCAGCAACATGTAGTATATGATTATGTGTCATGTATGCATGCAGAGTCCTGTAAGACTGGAAAGGCATGTAAACCACAGAAAATGTGATGTGTATGTGATACATACAGTATATGTACAGGCAGGAATATTTTTTTAAGGAAAGGGGCGTTGGTCTTACCTGATATGCCTCTTCTCAACCTTCTAAGGCCCCAAAAATATTCTAACAAAGTAAACTCATATTCACAAACTGTATCATACAGTAATTGGGCACTCTGTGCGTGAAAGTCTGAGCAGAGCTAACCATAAAGTGGCCTACCATTCTCCCCTGGTGATCTGTAAAAATGACTTTATGTCAAGCAGTTCCTGATGAATGTTTTCAGAAGGGGGTGAGCCTATCAGAAATAAATGATTACATTAAACAGTCATCCTCTCCATTCCAAACCAAACCAAATTATTTGTTCTTTGTTCAAATTTCTACACCAATATATATTTCTGCATTAGAGAAGGCAATGAAATTCAGCATTATGTCAAAAAATCTAGCCCCTCGGAATACATATATGACATATTCCAAGATGTCCCAACAGCATAAGGAAAACAAAGACTAAAATAAGTGTTACATTCAAACCAGGCAATTAATGACTTTTTGCATTAATGAAATTTTGCAGAAGTAGAATGTTCATTTAGTTTATAACATGTTTTACTTATTTATTCAGTTTCTCATTATACATCTAAAATCCTGATTCTGAAATACTTGTATTTTAATTACTGCTGTTTTTAATATGCCAACTGAATCCATCACCATCCAGAAGAATGGAATTTTATGACTAGGATCTGGTGCCCTTCAGATATGTCAACTTCAGGACCCAAAAACTCCACCTAGTATGGTCAAATAATCCAAAATACGACCGCATAATCCTGTCTATTTTAACACTGAGGTTAAAAGAGAGATCCAAATGCAGTTATTTTAACTAGTAATAGTATTACATTTTAGTTAGATTAAATCACTGATTTACCTCAATTAGATGACCATGTTTAATGGACAAAATCTGCTGAACAGGGATATATGCTTTGCTTGAACAACACTATGACTGAAAGAAGACAGAGGGGGAAGGGAACAAAGGCTCTAAGAAGATCAGTGGAGGGGGCAACTGGCAGACTATACCACACTAAGTGCTGCTCATGAAGAGGAAGAAGGGAGATACTGTGGAGAGAGGGGCAATATGCCCTGCCATACCTACCAGTTTTTCCTACTTGTTGTGGTTGGGCTGTCACCCTTCAGTTTATCTGTCTATTAAATAAAGGGTGCACTATGATGTAATTATATAAAAAATAGAAGTTTTTCCTAGTTTTCAGGGACAAAAATGTTTTTGGTTTCTTAAAAAAACTTGCTAATAGGTTATTTAACATTTGGCATTGCGACTGCTTTATATAGCACAGCAAGAATATACTAAAGCTGCAAGCATAAGAACAAACTTGAAGATTCCATTTTTGGAAAGGTGGTTTTTAAAAAGTCTGACTTACCCCAAAAAATCAATATACTTCTCCCATAGGTTCATGATGCAAAATTCTATAATCAAGGCTTGTAGATTTGTAATTATGGTATGTCAGCTACATTTAAAGAAGAGTGTTAAAAGATTGTTAAAGTTAAACTAACACAATTGCAATGTGAATTGTCTTAGTCTCATTCTAATCTACTGGTGTCAGTTTCATTTAATCAGAGAGAAACTATGGGCAAATGTCAGTACTACTTTCACATGTCCCTAATATACTACATTCATTTAGCAGCTTTTAAAGCCTCTGTGATATTGAAATAGCTAAAAAAAAGAGAGCAGTTTAACAGGAAAATGAAGACATTTAAAAAATCAACATCTATTAGTTAAAGCAAAAATATTACGCTAATTGCAGCTATTCTTCAGTGATATATGTAGATTCCACATCATTTCACAAAATCCAGCTATTAAGCATATAATAGGAATAGCAATAACATTTAGGCTTATATACTGCCCCGTAGCTCTTTACAGCACTTTCTGGGCAGTTTGCAATGTAGAAGCATTATTTGCATATTGCCCCCAATAATCTGGGTCCTCATTTTACTGACCTCGGAAGAATGGAAGTCAACCTTGAGGATCAAACTCCAGGCTCTGGGCAGAGGTTGTCTGCAATACTGTACTTTAACCACTGTGCCACCAGGGCTCTAAGATAATTAATTACTGCACAATAAAAATACAAGGGTCCAAGAAGAGTAATAAAATGTTCAATTCATTCCTATTAGTAGAGTGATGGTTAACACAGATGAACTAGTTTGCCCACCCAAAAAAAAGTCATACTTTCCCAAAACTGAATTCTGCATGCACTGAGCTACTGTGGAAGGAGAGCTCAGATTTCCAAAACCAAATAATTTTGATTTTCAATATATAGCAAAAAGCAGCCATTTCCTTTATCTGCTCGTGAAAAATATATCCATGAAGATTAGAACCTATAGAATTATTGGATCCAATCAAAATGATGCCTGGTAAGACAAAAGGCAAAGTGGTATTTCTCTACTAGTATTACTTAAAGTTGCAAAGACAAATAAAGGACAAACTGATATTTTAAAGAAATATATTTATGTTTAAGGTATACTGATGAAAATGATATGTAGAAATAGTATTTTCATTCATTCATACTTCCATGAAGCCTTGAAGACTTGTCTCCCTAAACCTGGTCAAATTCTATTAGGGAAATTTAAGTAGAAGTGTGCATGAGGTGTTTATGGGTAATACTTATAAACTGTAGCCAATAACACTTTTGTAGAGACGCTCTATACTGT
The DNA here is from genome assembly GCA_003457575.1 of Thermophis baileyi. NCBI lineage: Eukaryota > Metazoa > Chordata > Lepidosauria > Squamata > Dipsadidae > Thermophis > Thermophis baileyi. Next base: position 710,452 of record QLTV01002119.1, read on the forward strand.
GCTCAGCATTACATTACTGTATATGATCCAAAATTCCTATATTTCCAGTAAAAATGTACTAGTGTGGTTGGTTGTGGTCAGTTCCTTAATATAAGAAATATGAGGGTAATATACTCAGTCATATGCTGGGCAACTCATCATCATTCATGATCCAATGGATGACTATAAGGAATTTATTTTATGTTTCACCTTTCTCCTCTGGTAATTAACAAAATTTAACAGACAAAAAGAAAATATAAAAAATTAAAGATAAAATTAAAACAAATGTTGGCTAATTAACAATTAGAAACTTAACAAAAAAAGGGTACATCTTTAGATTTTCTGAGAAAGTGGGATACAGAGTGCATTCCAATACATAAAGTCCTCTGCTATGAGCCAGAAAGATGGACCTTTGATAGCATGGTCATTTCAAAATAACCTTTCCAGCAGATTTAACAGCCAGTTGGACTGTAAACTGATTGATTAAAAGTCAATATTACGTTAAATTGCACCTGATAAGCAATAGGCCACTAGTGCAGGTATTTCAATACAATCATCATGATTTACATATCTCACAAAAATCATAGTGTAGTTGCTATATTTTATACCAAATGCAACCTCTTCAAAAGTAGCATTATAAGGAGCAAATTCAGGAACAATTAAGGGTTAAAAAGCACTCCCAGCTTATGAAACTACTCTTTAATGGGAAGAGTACCACAATCAGAATATGAATGCTGACAAATAACATCTTTAGATTGCTGGATTTAACCTTTACAGGCAATTATTAAACTTAAGGAGTATTTAACAGATTGACTGCTCTACTGCTCCTTACTTTGCAGAAGTAAGAAAGCAAAGTGTCATCAATATGACTACCCTCAGCATATTCAGATAAATGCTGAAGAATATTGGGGACAGTAGATGAACAGCCTATGTGTCAAATAATTGATCTTCATCACCTTCTAAGCATAACTTGACAAAGTCATTGGGAGTTGGTATACAAACTAGGAAGAAGCGGTGGTCATTTGGAAGGACATCACACTGAAAGATACTGAAACCTACCAACAAGTCCAAAAGAACACTCACAGTGACATTCCACAGAGCATTTACCCAACCAATCAAATCAGTTGCAGTTACATGCTAGTGGAAAGTTCATTGAAATATGAGCAGATAATCAGTATCATTTAGATGTGCCTGGTCCTGCAAAGCTATTATCTTTTTCAGAAATCAAATACTTAAAATTGGCTTAGAGATCATCGCACTACTCTCCAGCTCCAAAGAAGGGTTTCTTCAGGTCTTATTAGCTATGCATATTTTGAAAGTGATTTGGAAAAAATGCTTCAAGCCTTATGCAAACACAGCATATTTCTACTATTACACGCACCCTTTTTAGACTTCTAGAAAAATGCTATTGTACTGGACTGCACTTCTGCAGCAGAATAGGATGTCAAATGGGCCTTATTCTATGCTAGATTTGATTATCTTGAAAGTTCTTCTACTGCCAATATCCTATTTGCTTCACTGTCAGAACCCTTATAAACAAACAAACTGATGTGACCATGTAAACAAAAACATCCAAATCTCTGATGTGTATCAGCCAGGGAATTAACAATTATAACCAACAAACAACTGGGAAAATTGCCGAAGTGCATTTAAGAACCATTCAGATCCATCAGACACTTAAGTCACACCATTTTACCTAGTCTTCTGGCCCAGCAAAGATTTGTTTAACTGCTTCCTACACAATTATCACAATGGTATACAGTTGCAAGAAAAAGTATGTGAACCCCTTGGGATTATGTGGAGTTTTGCATGAATTGGTCATAAAATGTGCTCTGAACGTCATCTAAGTCACAACAATAGAAAAACACAGTCTGCTTAAAATAATACTACACAAACATTAGATGTTGCCATAGTTTAATTGAACATAACATGTAAACATTCACAGTGCAGGGAGGAAAAAGTATGTGAACCTTTGGACTTAATAACTGGTTGACCCTCCTTTGGCAGCAATAACCTCAACCAAACGTTTCCTGTAGTTA
>QLTV01002119.1:722868-746464 GCA_003457575.1 Thermophis baileyi
AGTCCCATCCAGCTGACTTATCATTGATAAATAAGATGACTTTACTTGTGCCATCGTTAGAGGAGTACACTGCAAGCTTCTGAAGATTAGGACTCAATATCGTACCAGCAACACACCACGTGCACTTTAATGCTCTTTGGTTATAACACTGGGCCCATAACCAATGTTAAGGAAATAAGTATACGCATCAGAATGTGGGGTTGCAGTTTGATATCATAGAGTCAATAAAACAGAGATCTTCAAAGTGTTCAAAAATAATTTACTTGCTTAAACTAACAATGTCCAAAACAAAAAATATTAACACGAAGATAAGACGTTAGCACTTAGCTATTAATCTTTAGCAGATAAATCTTCTACAGAAATATAATAGAAGAATCCTTCTATTTTTCTGTAGTTTTTCTGTAGTTCTGTAGCATTATCAGGAGCATGAGCAGAAACGAACTCTCTTTAGTTAATCAGGCAGTCAGTCAGTCTGACTCAAGCTAGCCTGTTCTCCTTATATAACAGTTAACAAGCTTACAATACATTTAAAGCAATACCAACAAACATAGATTAATGTTTTCAGTATACATTAATAAACCCAATCACTTTATACATGATTCTGACAAGTTGGAGTCTTATCTTTTCTTTAATGGGACGTTGGGCCCCTGTGCGTTGGATGCTATGCCTTCCCAAGCAGTATATAACTCTGTTCTGATCTGGGGGGCCTTTTCCCCTGATGACTTCTGCAAACTCTGGCAATGTGCCCTTGCTTTCCACAGGCACGGCAAACTGCTGTGCGGAATCTGCACTGTGCTCTTTCATGCTGTCCCCCACAGCTTGTGCAGCTCTGTGGGGGAGTTGCTTGCTCTGTGGAGCGTGGACATCTGGGTGGCTCTCTCCGCAAGCGATCGATCTCTTCGCTCTCACTGACCTCCCCCGAGCATTCTGCAGTCTCTTGGTGGATTGCCGGGGGGGCTGGTGTGTGTTTTTGGTGGCCAGAGAGCCTTCATGGCCCCTCCAGCAGCCTCTGTTGTGGCCCGCCAGCGTCCCGTGCAGTTGATCATGGATCCCGAAGATGATGAGGCGGTTGTGGCGAGGTACCGTCGGCCCGTGCATCTGGCACCCGAGTCAGAGAGCGAGGAGGTTGGAGAGGACTCGGTGCCAGAGGCTGAGAGTCAACCAGGGCCTTCTGTACTTCCTGAGGAGTCCATCAGGGCCGAAGAAGGAGAAGCCTCTTCTTCTCGATGCTCGGGCACGCAGGGCTGCTAGAAGACAAGAGTGGCTACTCAGAAGGAGGTCTCCTCGAAAGTAGAGCTGCAGGCTAAGTGGCCACACCCTTAGACTATTTAAGCCCTGACCACGCTTCGCCTCGTTGCAGGAAACAACGTTTATTATTACTCTTGATCTTTGTGACTCCAGTCTCCTCGGTTCTTGTTCCAGTACGAGTCTTGTTTCCTGCATTCCTAGCTCTGGGAGTATTGCCAGATACAATAAGACCTGCTCATTATCTATTGGACTCCGGCCAGCTGTTAAGACTGAATATTAACAGCGGGGGTTTGAAAAAGACTCTTCTGCCTTTATTTTGTTTTCAACGACTCCTAAGAAGTTATTAGGAGACCTTTATTATTAGTAAACGAACAGTGTTTTGCAGTTTGTGTGTGCGTATTATTGGTGGCTCGTCGCTGGGGCAGAACAGCCTCATCCGCCATGACTTCCTTCAGTGCGTCTTGGAAAGTCAGCTTCTCCATGGCAAATAGGCACTGCTGTAATTCGCTATTATGCAGGCTGCAAACAAGCCTGTCTCTGAGACGGTCTTCCAGATCAGGGAACTCGCATTTGTGCAAAGCTTGGCAAAGGGCTGCCACAAACTCTGCTGCAGATTCCCCGGATCTCTGTTCACGTTGCTCGAATGCATGGCGCCGGGCGATGACCGAGAGTTTAGGCTCAAAATGTTCGCTTAATTTTTTCTTGAGGTCTGTGTAGGCCACTGTCTCTACGCTTGCCAGTGCTATCAAGTTTTCAGCGATATCAAATGTGGCTTGTCCGCAAACATATAGTAGGATTGCCGCCTTCAGGCCGTCATCCATGACCTGGTTAGCCCGGAGATAGGTGTCTAGTCGGGAGACGTATGAGTTCCACTGTTCCGGGTGAGTAATATCAAACTCGTTGAGTCTTCCCAATTTAGCCATTTTGAAAAGGCCCCTGTGGTGCTGGTTAATGCCTGTACTGCTGCGGTTGGAGCTGGACTGCACTTAGGAGTCCTGGGGACAGATCCCTCAGGTACGTCTGTGCCTCTAGTGTGTCTTACTGGCAGGCAGGGCGGGGAGCGTGGTTTCACCAGGGCTCTTACCCGGTCTGATGCCCAGTGAGTTCAGTCTCTTGGTTAGCAGCACTCTCTCCTCTGCAGCATCTCATCCTCGTCACCACTATTATGTAGTGGGCTTCAACAGGCAAGAAACAGGCCATAATAGATACAACAACATTTATTGACTGAAAACTAGAACTGAGGAACTGCAGGCAAATCCCTGTAATTTATACTCTGGGCCCACAGGGCCTTAACCAATCATAATACTTGAAAAAGCCCGCCCAAATATGAATGTTCTAAGTTTCCCTCCAAAACAGTTGGAGTTAACAGTTAGGGTCATCTAAAGGTTAGTTTCACTTTAGCAGGGCTTAACAACTATATATATTCAATACATAACATTGCCTATGTATTCATTCCAGTTAACTATACTACTGAAAATACTACCTACAGCCTGGGAAATTTATAGCTTGTCTATGAACACAACTCTGGCCTCTTCTATTAAAAAGAACAAGTTATGAGGCAGTGTAAAAGTTCCTGCCCTCTAAAGCACCTCAAATGCATTACTTGTGATAGGTTGTTGTAGGCCTTGCTTTAACCACAATAAGTAAATAACAGCAACAATGGTCTGCAGACCACCTTTGCTACATACAAAACTAGCATCAGATGAAAAATGAACATGCATTAAAGTCACATATTCTTTGTTGCTTTCTCAATACTATAACCATGACTCTTGTCAAGCAATACTCAGAAGTCACACCCCTCTTGACCAATGCATTTGGAATTTTTTAAAATTTATTTTTGGGTTAAGATAACGGAGATGAGCATCACCCCTTAGAGTCGGAAATGATTGGACGGGGAAACTTTTACCTTTAATAGGCTCTACAGCTTGAAACAGTCTGGAAACCCTTGATTGACATTATCCAGCTCTGTCTAACTGTTTACCTATCTAATCTTTGGGCAGAGGATTTTCCAGAACCACTGAAAATAGCACTGTGATAATTAGGACCAATGGTTCCAAAGGGAGAGCCCTTTTGTTATTACTGTACACTTTTAACACTTTCATAGACACAGCAGCAAAAAATGGCATACAATTTAGAGATACGTGTATAGAACAAGAGAAAGACTCTCTTCAAGAAAACCAAATAAGGCTTGATTTGAGCATATGCAAAATAAAACTGAATCCTTCCTCTGTTTCATCTACTTATTCGATACACTTTAAAATTGGTGTGCTTTCAGTTCCTTCCTGCCTCCTGGAAGATTTTATCCCACAAAAAATTCCTTTCTTTCCTTTTCCAGAGCTAGTTGCAGCTTTCAGAGAAAACAAAGGAAAACCTCTCTCCCCTCTGACTTCAGTGGGAGTGGGAAATGAGTTACTTTTGCTTGAAGATTTAACCAACCATTCGCCTCCAAACTTGCTTTCCATCTTAGAGGTAGAAAGGATTGTCTCTGGTTCTGGATGTGCTCTGTCCTCATGGGAATCTTTAGAAACTAGCGTTGTTAGCATTCCTCTTAAAACAGATTAAACATTTATTGTGAAGATGTCAGCAAGGTGGCTTGTAGGGACAGAATTTCCCTTTATTTACATGAAATCTTTGTAATGATATCCGCCCTAATTGCAGCCTCATTTCTCTAAGATGGCTGAAAAATTGGTTTTGCCAACCATCTGTCCAACAATTTACAATGAATGATTTCATATAACTTCATAAAGTATAAATCTTGTTTGCAAGGCACAGTGGCTAGATTCATACAATTTAACAAGCCAATTCCAAAACCATTACTGTATGGCTTAGCCATAATATTTCACAGGTCTGGTGCACCAATGTATTAATTTTCTAGGGAGATCAGGTATCCTTTGGACCAGGGGTGTCAAACTCGCGGCCCCCGGGCAGGATGCGTCACGCACTAGCCACGGCCACCCGTTTTAGTGAAGGAAAAAATCGTGATATGACACGTGATGACGTGACACTGCGAGTTTGACACCCCTGCTTTAGACATTCTAATAGACACAGAAGCTGTTTATGAATACCACCTTTGCTGGGTGAACGTGTAAATAAATGGCCAATTATTTGGTAGGAGCTAATGGAACAAATATTTCCTACAATATCAACACCAATTCCCCTTCCATTGACTCTTACATATATTGTAGGAGTAGAAAAATATAAGTCAAGAACTAATCAGGCACAGGGAAGTAGCTTCCATGTATTAGGGAGAATATCTAAACTTGTTTAAATATGACGATTTGCCATTTACGGTGGTGAGTTAGGCAGTACATCTATATTCATTTGTGCCTGCACAGAAAGACTGGTGCTATTTCTATGTGTGGGGTGAAAACATCAACATTATTTCCTAACTCATTTCCAGTTAATAGAGACTCTCAGAACAGGGTGAGGGGAAGCAAAGGAGAATGGAATTTATGTACATGCATTAAAGAGTGGATGCATTCTTTTGTGAATGATTTACTAAAGGGCTCTCCTCACAGATGAAGAGAGATCTGATATAACAACTCATTGCTCTGACACATTTTGTAATCTTGATTTGCAGTTTTTAATGTATCATGTTACATTAAGTTTAGTCCATGACCGTGTAACATAAATTTCTGTAAAAGGAGAAACATAACATGATGCTGTCTTTAGAAGACACCCTTTTTTCACATTTTTTCCATTAATATCCAAACTACAAACCAAGGTTAACAGACGAAGTGGATGAGCATCCACAAACCAGCATATTTTTCTTAGGTAATTTTGCTCATTCTTATGTAGTCAATTATTCCAGTCAGGTTTCATGTTGCAATGCATGATGAATTTGATGGGCATATTTTGGGATCACTCTTAGTTAGATTTTATTCAGTGTCAACCAAGAGTAACCTAACAGAGATTTAAGATAGTAAAATATACAGAAACGTTTGCTTCCTAGGGGAAAGATTAATAAATATTAGCTTTGTTTTTGTTGTTTTTTATTTTTAAGAAATTATGTGTGAAATTCAGTGGACACAACTGGCATTGTACCCTCCAAATTGCCATTATAACCTCATTAATAGAAAAGTCAGCATGACAGCAATTTGATAAGCTAGTATGACAATGGATCTTTATGCCTTCCTAAATTTCAGAAGAATTATTGAGTACTTAAGCTGATAGATTCTAAATACTTGAACAGGATTTCAAATTGATTAGAGCACTGTTTCTCAACCTTGGCATCATTAAGATGTATGGTCTTTAACTGCCAGAATTTCCCAGCAAACCATGCTGGCAGGTATTTTGGGAGTTAAAGTCTACACATCTTAAAGTTGCCAAGGTTGACAAACACTAGATTAAGGGAATGCTGAAGCTGGACATTGAACTGAGGTTTGCCAGGGCATTTACAAGAGGAATCGGCAGCAGTCAGTTGTGGATGCCAAAGATGTCATCCACAACACCCTAAACTGAAAGAAAAAACAACTTCAAAAATGGAAAGCTTTGAACTCTGACAAGCTTGCCAATATTATAAGATTTTAGTGTTTTTAGGTGATATCTTATGATATTTCATATGAAGATACTGATATAACATTTTCACAATGTTTTAACTATTTTGATTTTTTGACCATGGCCATTGCCAGGCTCTTGGCACATGAAAATTCTGCTATTCCCTGTTTACAAATACAGCTTTGGAACAAAGCATTACATGCCTAAGATAGTGTGTCACATTGTGAATATTTCAGGAGCCATTCAATATCAACCATTATAGGAGGAGAGGCATGTTAGTTTTTGGTAGGCAAAAAATCAGAAGTCCAGTAGCACCTTTTCAAGCTAACACATATTAAAAGGCATAAGTTCATGAAAATGTGTGCTTTTTAATAAAATGTGTTAGTCTGAAAAGATGTTCCCAGACTCCTGATTTTCAGTATCAATTAAGGCAGGGGGTAAGTTATTCTTTTATCAAAGGCCACATTCCTTACATCTCCCCCTACATGCCAAGGGGCTAAACAAACAATAGGTGAGGCCAGGTATTTCAGCTTGTAGCCTCTTTTCTATTTCCCAAACAGCAGAGAGATAATTCTTACCAGAGACCTGAACTGATCACTTACAAAGAGCTTTTGGAAATGAGTAAGAAGCTATACTGTATGTAATTTGCCAGGAAGCTGCAAGCTCTTATTTTAAGGCTAAGCACAGAACTGGTCCTAGGAAAGAGTTATCACAATTTTGATGGAAAGCACAAAATTATGTTCGTTGGCCTAGCAATATCACTATCCTTCCTTCTCTATTCTGAATTTTACATAGGAAGTTTAGCTCCCTTGATCTCTGCCTCTAAAAGGCTTTCTCCGCTGTTCACTCCACTATTCTCTTGAAACCAGCTGGCCTTTATATCATAATGAATGTATTATTCTACATGAGAGTGCAGTTCAGCCTTTCTGAGGGTACTGCTTGGTACTGCTGTTAGTGCCTGGAACTTCCAGGATTGTGGTCTTGAGAAAAGCCTATTAAAACCAATGGAATCCCCGATTATATTTCATATTTAAGTATATGTATTCTGTTGACACAATGTTGTGTTTTATGATGATACATCAACATAGTTAACTTTATACTGATATGCCAACATCATATGTTTCTGATGGTTTCCTTAAATGTTGATTTGTACGTTTTTGCCTTAATATGTGAAGTCAATTACTTTAGTTAGCAAATTGATGAGTCTAGCCAGTTGGCCCTAGCATTGGCAGTACATGACAAATTGTGTCTTAGAATAATATTGTATGAACCAGGTTGTAAAATTTTGCATGTTTAACACTAAGATATCTGATTGAGGGCTTACATAGAAATATAGAAAACTGACAACAGAAAAAGATCTAGTGTTCCATAGAATCTGCCCTTTGAGTTTGTTTTTTTGTTTTCTTTTTAGTTTATTATTTTTATTATTGTTATATTTTATTAATGTATTTTTAATTTTTGTCAGATGATGGATATGTGTTTATTCCAAGCATATTCAATTCAGTTACTGATGATTAATCCACTGACCTCCACTGGAAGTTGGTTCAAAGCTTCCACTAGTCTTTCTGTGAAGTAATACTTCACCAAAACCTTGGTAAATGGAAAACTTTTTTTTTTTTAGCTAAAATCCCTATTTGCCTTGAAATATTAATTCTTGGCTGTTAAATAATTAATTTAATACAACCATTAGCTTCTTATTTATCTTAAGCTTTGTGCTTGTGTCTTGAACAAAACAAGGTAAAATTCTCTTAATATCATCAGCCATCTGTGTAGGCTTGACAGATCCCATGCTTGAATGCAAAGTTTCAATACCCAGCAAAGTGTTTCCTCCTTTTTTGGCCACGTATAGAAGTTAGGATTGTATTGGCTATAGAAGGAAGAGCATTTTCTTTTACTGCTAAAAAGGCAGAAACAGGGCAGCTGATTTCAGATACGCATGATTGAAGTATTGTCTCCATTCAGGCCACTCAGACTAATGTTCCTCTTGCAAAGTTCAGAAACTAATGCTGCATTTAGTGAGTAAGAAATTAATAGAAATCTGTTTATTTGGCTGCTTGTTTTGAATCAGTATGTGAAACTTAGTCTTTCTTAGTTTTAAACAAAGAGACTAAATGTAGTACATGCTGCTTTTCTGGCTGGCCTTGCATCTGCTTTCCATGCTTCCATCTGTTGATTGATTAAGGTACGATCAAGAGACTGTGAGCCTATGGGCCATTTAAGGCCTCGAACCAATTTCTGGAACTCCCAGAACATTGCTGATAATCAGCAGCAAATTTGCAAATTTGGGGCCATGCAATAAACTGCTCTCTAATCCAAACCACTCCTGTACTGCATAAACATCATTAGCCCAAATGGTGGCCTCACTGGTCACGTTCCTTGCAGTCCTCAAGAACCTCCAAAATGTTTGTGATACAGTAGTTCTTCATTATTACTGTTATGTAACGTGAGAATGAGACTTCAATTAACAATCATTCATTGTGCATGGAAAGTACATTTGCAGAGCGAAAGGAAGCTTGGGATAAGTCTTTCAGGAAGTCCAGCAAAATATGAAGCAATCCACACAGAAGGATATTTTTACAAACTGATATATTGTGGAGTTAACTGTAAGAACATTGTATAAATCTCATGGTAATGATGGCAATGCAATGCACTGATTCAAGTGGGCCAAGGTAAAAAAAAGTTAAGATGTAGGCTGTGACTATGAGACTGGAAGAATGAGAAGAAGAAAAAAGAACCAAAGCAATAAAAAAAAAATCTAAAATTTCAAAGAAGAAAAAAATCAGAACAAGCTATAATAGCCAGGGAAAGGCGAGGGAGTTTTGGGCAACAAGAACATGTACAATGATGTACAGTGACTTAACAGTATCAATATCAAGCAAGAAACGTCAAGGAAAGATAATCAAGGATTTCAATAAATAGAATATAATAACATTAAGAGATGTTCTTAAAAAATCAGAGAAATCTCTGAAAAACCTACAGCTAAGGTAAAAGATAGGATTTAGAGGTAAAGGTGTTAATAGTAGAAAGATTATACTGAAACCTTTTAAAAGTAGAATATAGAACAGAAACTTTTAGAGGCATTCACATAAAATAAAGATGGCACTTACAACTATGCAATTGAAGCTCCATCTTTTTTTAAAACATAAATTGCACATAAAACTTTTGTGACCCCCCTCTTCTTTTGTGGATATCATATTGTCCATTATGGGACTAATGTCCCTCCAATTTTCCTGATCTATTTCATTAGTAACCACTAAAATAAATTTCAACAGAACACAACTAAAAAATGTGGTGTTAGCCTTCGTCAGGCTTAAAACATCCACAGAAGTCCAATAAGTCTTCCAAACCGAATTATCATGTCCTGAGGTTTTGAATAGCCGGTACAGAATTGTCAATAATAGATTTTGTTTAAAATCTGCTTTTGACAATGTGAAAAAAATTATTAAACAGATTTACATAGCCACTCGACCTCGCAATTGGCCTCCCAATTCTGGGAGACTAGCATCAATACCATAAATGAAGTAATGATTTAAAATAACTAAAAATTAATAAACCCATATGCATAGAACAAAACCCAACAAGCAGTGATACTACCACAATACTCAAGCCTAATTTCTGGGGAAAGAGCCAGATCTTTATAAAAGGTCAGCGAAGATCTCAGGGGAGATGGTGTACCTTAGGCACTGCAAAACATTAGGCAAAATGTCCTTATTTGCAGTCTTTTTTGGCTTTTGCCCATTGTAAGAAGCACTAAAAAGCTAAATCTTTAGTAGAGTGCATGAATAGAACTGATAGGTGCACATAACTCTTTGGAAATGATTGCCTGGAGTGCTTCTCTAAAGCTAAAAGAATGACCTTTAACTATCAAAGTCTTTTAAAAAGAGCTAAAGTGAGCATTTAAAGGATGTAGAATGATGATGAACAATGATAGAACATTATTTTGGTAAGTATAACTTGGTCCTATATACAGCAAGCCTGTTACTTAAGTATTAATTTAAACTATTTACTGAAATACTTGAATTTTAAATATTTGCCTCTCAAACAATGAGGGTTGTGGGAAAGGGCATTGAAACAAACTGACTTTTCAATAACTGGAAAAATATACTATAGATTACAGTAATGAAGCACGGACATTTTTTTCTCCATGTGGTATTATCTCCATGCATATTCTACTTGCCATTAATAGGCATAGTACAGATAACCAGAACAAATATAACAATGAAGCATAGTCTACACAAAGTTTGTTAACGAGACCTAGCCTGGCCAGGTAATTTTTTAAGAAGCAGCGTAGTCTAGTTTCTCAATCTTGGCCATTTTAAGATGTGTTTAACTTTAAGACCCATGCTAGCTCAGGAATTCTGGGAGTTGAAGTCTGTACATCTTAAAGTGGCCAAGTTTGAGAAACATTGATGTAGTTTATCAATAGCTGTTCAAGAGAACTATTATGTGAAAACTTTTATTCAAACATCCCTCAACAGGTCCTTAGCACAGATTCCAGAACAGATTTGCTCTTTTGCAGTAGTGAAATGGTGAAGAAATTTGCAAGCAAGCAGAGTTCTGAGTTGTTTTGTTTTTCAGAATAGCAATGCTGACTTGGCATGAATGAGAAAAGCAAATGAGGTTCCAATTTGTTCATACTTAGCATTTTTAACTGCAGGTTAGCAGAGAGGAAGACAGAGCATGAAGTGATTAATTAAGCAGACATCAGATTCTCCTTTTTTAAAGTTCTACTTCATGATTTTTCATGTTTATATAAAACATTTATATAGGCAGCTCATAACAAAATAACAATAACAATGTTAAAAACGGACAGTTTTTTCTAGGCGAAGGAGTCCTCTAAATATCCTTTTCCTAAATTATTCAAAGCTATAGTGTTTCATCACTAGTATTTTAAAGCATTACTTATTAAGGTGCCATCAGGCAGCATCATGTAACTGAAGAATAAACATTTGCCGTCTCAACTTGTCACTATTAAACATTTCTAACTCTTTTAGATGTATCTGGAAACAAACTGCAATCCAGTGCAGGTATTTCAATAAGGGATTTACAAACTTCTTATGCCCATGATGAGCCGTGCTGGTGCAGTGGTTAGAATGCAGTACTGCAGGCTAATTCTGTTGACTGCCGGCTGTCTGCAGTTCGGCAGTTCGATTCTCACCGGCTCAAGGTTAACTCAGCCTTCCATCCTTCCGAGGTCGGTAAAATTAGGACCCAGATTGTTGGGGCAATATGCTGACTCTGTAAACCGCTTAGAGAGGGCTGTAAAGCACTATGAAGTGGTATATGTCTAAGTGCTGTTTCTATTAAAATAAATTCTATATTCTGCATTAATTCTATTTTCTAAATTGCTTTCTAAGCTAACCTTACATAGAGTGCCTTCCAGAAAACAAAGATAATATTATAAACATTCTTCAGAAATGCAGTTTTCAGTTCTTCAGAAAAGAAAAAGTTGGAATATAAACCTCAGCTGGTTCGAAAAACTCCAAAAACGGTCCACAAATTATAAAATCTCTTTTCAATTGTTACTAGTAACTCACAATTTTGAGTGGTTCCCTCTTTCTTTGATCTGGGTGTATATATTAATATCTTCATCAGCATCTCATTAAGAAATTCAGGACAGCATTTTAGCTTCACAACAGCTTTGAGAAGTAAAGTTTCCCAGAGAAAATACGATGTGCTGAATAACTTCAATTCTCCAGTGCGCTGCTTGAGAGTCCAAGGATGGGATATTAACCTCTGTCAGTAGCTCGGGACTGAGTTAAAATATGTGTGGCCACGCCTCCTCTGTTCCACCCAGTGCATTGTGGGCCAGTTCTTTTAACTCAGTCAGCTAGTAGGGACGTGGATTTTTTCTCTCTTCCTTGGACTATTTGACTAAGTGTTTTATTACTCCTTTTGGGAGCTTAACGATCACCCAAGCCTGTAATTTCTCTGGCTGGACGATCTGGTATTTCAAACTGCTGTTTTTTGTTTTTTTGTTTTTTCCCCTCTCTGAGGGCTGTGCCTGCGGTTAGCCATTGGCTCTGTTTTATTTCTCCCTCGCCTTTCCTACTCCTTCTGAGACTTCCGAAGCACCGCTCCTGAGCAGATCAGCCTGCACAGTCCTGCTACGTTGTAAGTCTTTGCCCCCAGGGGCATTACTCGTTCATTTTGGCTTTTTGGCTTGGGGTGTGTTTAGGGAGTCCCTGCCCCCAGGGGCATTACTCGGGTATCGCGATTTGCTGACAATCATATTGGAAGTCCCTGCCCTCAGGGGCATTACTCGAAAGCGATACTTTGCCTGACAGCCGTTTTGGGAGTCACTGTCCCCAGGGGCATTACTCCTTTTGCTAGATCAGCTGTTTGTCGGAGCGTCTGGAAAGCTCCGCCCGCCATTTTGACTGCCTTTTTGGTGCCTGCAGAGTGCAGCCGCCATTTTCCAAGCCCCTTTTTTCACGCCGTTTTCAACGGTTCTGGGATTGAGCCTATTGGAGTGGCTCTTCTTTCAGTTTCCAGCCTGCATGGTTCTGTGGGGGGTGCAGCACTTGCAGACAGTCGCCATTTTGAGCGTTTTCGTGGGATCTGTTCCGGAGGCAGCTACAGCTTCTCCTTCAGGCCTGATTGATTTTTGTGGATTTCTGATAGTTGTGGCTTACTTCCGGGGATCCGGATTAATAGCCACGCAATTTTTTACTTCCGTGCTGACCAGCGATTGCTAGAGTCCCTGCCCTCAGGGGTAATACTCATTACCTTTATTTTCTGCCTGTTTCCTAGCTTCTCAAGGCTGTGAGATTGGAGTCACTGTCCTCAGGGATATCACTCTCAAGGATTGGTGTGCTTATTGTTGCCTCTGGGATCCAGTGCCACCTGTGGGTCTCCTGCACAGTCTGCAGTTCCCATCTCAGCTAATTGCATCCTCAGATAGATCATCATGACTTCCAAGCCATTCACAGCGTCTGCTGCAATGACTTCCATTTCGGCTGGTGGTGAGACTGGAGGGGCCCCTGCTAAAGACTTACCTCCCAAGACTTCCTCTAGATCCTCTAGAGCTAAGGATTCTTCTTCCACTAAGGCCTCCTCAGCTGCCCTTAAGGATGCTGAGCGCCGCTTCAAAGCTCTAGAGAAGGAATTCGCCAAGGCCCAGCGACAACTGGAGCTAGCGAAATCATCTGATGTTTCATGCCAGGAAGGTGGACTGGACCTTCAGGTTTCTCCCCCAGGGGTGACTCGTGACTGGTCTCCAGACCGTGTAGTCTCCACCCAGGTCCCGGGGTGGGCAGTAGAGCCGGTGTTTCCCCAGGGGGTGTTGGCCTAGGTCCGGTGGTTGACTTTGCTGCTCCAGTCCAGGGGGCAGGCCCTTCGGCTACCTTTACCCCGACTGCTGCGGGGCTCCGCGCAGGGGAGGGTCAACACAGGGAGCTCCCTCAGGACGTCAGGGAAATGATATTTTCTGCCATCCAGGATATTTCTGTGGGACTGCAACAGAGGTGGGCTCCACCAGAAAACCAGGTGGTTAGTCAGGACACCTGGGGTGATATTAGACCCGGTTATTCCCCTCATTCATCCATGGGTGATGAGGCCTCTGTTGGAGCTGAAGGATCCTTCCATGATTTGGAGTTTTCTGAAGACGAGGGTTTCTTACCTGATCAACCTGTCTTCAAGGGTCTCTTCAATCCGGCCTTGTTTAAGACCCTATTGTATAAAGCCAAATTGACGGCTAATATGGGGGGGTCGGACGCTCCGGCGCCGTCCTCAGTAGGATTCGATCCAACAGAGGGTCTCTTCTCAGCACCGGTTCATGAGAAGGAAGTGCTACCGTCCTCCAAGATATTTCTGGAGGCTATTCAGAGGCAATGGTCACAACCGGCCTCCATTTCTGCCCCTTCTTCGTATGATAGGAGACATTATGGCTTTGGGGAGGACTTTGCCCCTTCTATGATAGGAGACATTATGGCTTTGGGGAGGACATTGAGAACCTGTTGCAACTCCCATCAGTTGAACCCCCTGTCACGGCCTTGGTCTCTTCCTCTATCCTTCCATCAGAAGGTTCGGACGGTTTAAGACCGGAGGACAGAAGGGCCGAGTCCGTTTTGTGTAAAACCCATCAGGCGGCTGCGTGGTCCATCAGGGCAGCAGCGGCTGCGTCATTTTTTAACCGCACCTCCATTTTGTGGATAAAACAAATGCAGGACAGGTTGAACCCGGAGGACACTAGGCTACGCCAAGATCTCAGTAAATTGTTGACAGCTGTAGAATTTTCGGCAGATGCCACGCTTAATTCGGCCAGGTTTGCAGCCCATGCGGTGGCTGCTAATGTCTCTTCCCGTAGGCTGTTGTGGCTCCGCCACTGGCAGGCAGACTTAAAATCCAAATGGCACCTGGCCACTGCTCCTTTTACGGGTGGAACTCTTTTTGGTCCCTCATTGGAGTAGGTCGTTATCGAGACCAGGGATAAGAGGAAAATCTTACCCAGTCTATACCGACGGTCCGATCGCCGCCCGGCTCCTTATTTTCACCGGCAGCCCTTTCGGCAGGACACGCCCTTTGGGACTAACCCCTTCCAAAAGCCTTACCATCAGGGGGCAGAGAGACACCAGGATCGTCCTTATGGCAGGGACAGGGGCAGACAATTTTCACAGGCAAGGTGACCTTTCCGGGGATCCGGTTCTCGGGGTTTCCGGAAGTCTAAGTGACTCCTTGTTAGGCCCTCCCATCGGCGGCCGTTTACATCATTTCGCCGAACAGTGGGAGGTAACGACCACGGACCCATGGGTCCTGCAAACCATAAGGCTAGGTCTCACCCTAGAATTCATCTCTGCTCCACCGAGACGTTTTATCCAGTGTCCCACCCCTTCCAACCCCACCAAACGGGCCCTGTTGGAGGCCGAGATCCAGCACCTGTTGGATATCTCAGCAATAGAGCGGGTCCCCTTAGGTCAAGAGGGCCGGGGTTTTTACTCAACCATATTTCTGGTCCCCAAGGGTTCAGGGGGTTGGAGGGCGGTGTTAAATCTGAAGCGGCTCAACACCCACATCGCTTACAGGCGCTTCAAGATGCACTCCCTCAGTTCTATCCTGGGGTGCATCCGCCCGAACGATTGGCTCACTTCCGTGGACTTAAAAGAGGCCTATCTCCACGTACCGGTTCGCCCGTCACAAAGACGGTTCCTCCGATTTTGTGTGGCGGGTCGTCATTACCAGTATTGCGCCATGCCGTTTGGCCTCTCATCGGCACCGAGAGCCTTTACAAAGATCCTGGCGGCCGTGGCGGCGTTTCTTAGGGTGCGTCCAGTGAGGGTCCAGTGTTATCTGGACGATATGCTCGTCCAATCGACCTCTCCCCTTCGAGCACACAAAGATCTGAGTTACACGCTGCAGGTTCTGCGGACTCACGGCTTTTCGGTCAACTGTGCCAAAAGCCATTTCACCCCTACGACCAGGCTCCTACATCTGGGGGCTATCATCAACACCACAACGTGCACGGTGTTCCTGTCGCCCGACCGTCGTGCCAGCATATCCTCGTTGGTGACTCAGGTCCGTCGTCGTCGGAGGGTTTCCTTGGCTCTACTTTCCCAGTTGCTGGGGAAACTGATTTCTTGCATCGGGGTGGTTCCCTGGGCGAGACTACACACCCGCGCACTGCAATGGTGTCTGTTACCACACCAATGAACACGCACCAGCCATTCGAAGTCCACGATAGCCGTTCCACTGAAGGTACTTCACTCATTGGCCTGGTGGACCTCAGGGGCTCTTCTGAAAGGGTCCTTGTTCAAGGAACCCACAAGGATTACCATCACGACGGATGCGAGCCTGTATGGGTGGGGTGCCCACGTGTTGTCGCATGTGACTCAGGGTCGTTGGTCTCCTGCGGACTTGACCGAGTCCAGTATCAACCTCCTGGAGCTTCGGGCGGTGTACCTGGCACTGCAGCATTTCCATCACCTGTTGCGAGACTCCCACATACTTGTGTTGACGGACAATGTGGCCACACGGGCCCATATCAATCGTCAAGGGGGTACCAGGTCACGCCTACTCATGGAGGAAGCAGAGAGATTAGCCCTGTGGGCGGAGAGGAATCTACGGTCCATTCGAGCGGAGCATATCTCCAGAACGTCGAATGTGCAGGTGGACTGGCTCAGCCGGTCCACCATAGACCACTCAGAGTGGAGCCTGCATCCGGACCTCTTTCAAGCGATAGTCCAGAAATTCGGCCAGCCCTTGGTAGACATGTTCGCGACCAGGCTCAACTCCCGCCTGCCGAGGTTCTTCACCAGATTTCCCGAACTGGGGGCGGAGGGGGTCAATGCTCTTCGCAGTCCTTGGCCTCAAGGGCTGCTGTACGCGTTTCCACCTCTCCCTCATCCCGAGGGTGATTCAGAAGATCCTGGTGGAGAGGGCGGAGGTACTCCTTCTGGCTCCCTATTGGCCCCGATGTCCTTGGTTCGCGGATCTGGTGGACCTCTCGGTATCCCCTCCCTGGAGGATTCCCGACAACAGGATTTCCCTTTCCCAAGGGGTTTTAGTCCATCCAGAACCCCAGTGGCTACAACTGACCGTATGGCACTTGAGGGGGAAATCCTGAGGAAGGAGCAATTTTCCAGGGGTCTCATCAACACTATTCAGGCATCCAGGAGAGCTTCCACCATCCGCGTTTATGACGCGTCATGGAGGGCCTACTGTCAGTTCTGCTCGAGGCTTGGTTTTGACCCTTTAACGCCATTGATACGCCAGGTCCTCGAGTTCCTGCAGGAAGGGTTTGTTCAGGGGCTAGCTCCCAATACCCTTAAGAGGCAGGTGGCGGCGTTGTCGACCGTCATTCACATTGACAACCTCCAGTCCCTGTCCCATCATCCAAGGGTTTGGGGGTTTCTAAAGGGGGCTACCAACTTAAAACCTCAGGTGGTCCACCGCTATCCCTCCTGGGATCTCGCCTCAGTTCTCCAGGCGCTCACCTCTCCTCCCTTTGAGCCTTTAAGATCAGTTAGTCTTAAGTTTCTCTCACTCAAGACGGCTTTCCTGGTCACTGTCACCTCGGCCAGGAAGATCTCGGAGTTGGCGGCCCTATTGGTCCGTCAGGATTTGTGTGTTTTCCACAGCAATAGGGTTGTACTCCGTCTGGACCCCGCCTTCCTTCCGAAGGTAAACTCCTGGTTCCATCGGGCCCAGGAGGTCATCCTTCCGGATTTTTGTCCAGATCCCAAGCACCAATTGGAACATCAATGGCATAAATTGGACGTTCGGAGGGCTCTCCGCATATATCTGAAATGGACATCACCTTTAGGAAGACTGAGGCATTATTTGTCTCCTTCCAGTCTGCGTCTATGGGACAGAAAGTCTCATACTCGACGATAGGCCGATGGATTAAGTTGTGTATCGCCTCTTCTTATGACTCTCAAGCCAAACCAGTGCCTGGTTGCTTGACGGCTCACTCCACGCGCAGTGCGGCTACATCAGCTGCGTGGGCCACTCAGGCGTCTGTGGAGGACATTTGCCGTGCTGCAACGTGGTCTACGCCATCTCCTTTTGTGAAGCACTATCAACTGGACTCGTTTGCCTCGGCCGAGGCCTCCTTTGGCAGACGGGTTCTTCAACGGGTCTGTTCCACCTCTCATCGTCTGGACCTCGCAGTTCCCTCCCTTGGGAGTTGATCTTTGGCATATCTCCCATCCTTGGACTCTCAAGCAGTGCACTGGAGAAGGAACGTTGGCTTACCTGAACGTTCTTCTCGGTGCGCTGCGGAGAGTCCAAGACCCGCCCTGGCTCGGTCCAGGGTTGGGGTGTGCGTTGTGGATTTTTCGGTTTCCCGTTTTGGACCATGTCGTTTGGATTCCTTTCTGCGTTAAAAGAACTGGCCCACAATGCACTGGGTGGAACAGAGGCGTGGCCATGCATATTTTAACTCAGTCCCGAGCTACTGACAGAGGTTAATATCCCATTCTTGGACTCTCCGCAGCGCACCGAGAAGAACGTTCAGGTAAGCCAACGTTCCTTTTAATAAATGAGATGGAAAAATAATCATTCAAATCAGCTCTTTTGTTACTTGTATTTACTTCTCCAACTAATCACTACCATGTACTACATCTGTCAACAATGGACAAGCTTCTTAAAACTGTTGCAAAAGAACTTTACACTTTGTGTCTCCAACTAAGGCTTTTCTACCTGTTCATTTGAGTCAAACTGATGCCCACAAAGGTATTCTTTCGATTTTGGGAGAAGGTAGAAGTTTCATGGCACCAAATCTGGACTATATGATGGATGGAGTAAGACAATAAGATCCAACTTTACAATTACCTCCTGGGTGGCTCATGAAGTGTGAAGCCTAGCACTGTTATGTTGCAGATGATTTTCCTTCTTGTTTTCCATGCTCTGTTTAATAAATATTTCAAATGTTTGATTATTGCAGTGTAGCACTCTGAGGTAATAGTGGTACCAAGTTCTAGGAAATCTATATGAATAACACGATCTGTATCTTAAAAAACTGTAGCCATGGGTTTTCTTGCTGAAGCATGGGATTTTATTTTTTTTATTTTTATTTTTACAGGTGAAGCTTTGTGATGATATTCCATGCACTTTCTACATCACGATGATGAGCCCGTTTCACTGGCTGTCACAATGCTGTGAAGAAATGCCTCACCTTTATTTTCATAGCGTGACAATAATTGCTCGCAAATTTCACCTCTTTTTTCCCCAAAGTTCCTGTTACATTTAATTTGTCAACCTAGTAAAAGTTGTACATATTGCTTATCATAGCAAGGAAATATAAACAATCCAAAAAGGAGCTGATACAAAGAAACAAGCTAATGAGGGCAATTTCAACTTTTCATTTCTACCATTAGCATGAGAAGAACCCATCTTACACAACGTGTCCATATTGAAGAATATCAATAATATGATCCCCCCCCCCTTTCTTATGAAATACCAAGCTTGACAGCAAATTTCTTTTGAGTGATCTGCCAATTGCCTTTAACCAGTTCATCAACTTTCTCATGTGAAACATGTTGGATGCTATCACAGGTTGTCCACTTTTCTTGATCTCATAATCAGCTCTATTAGAGCCGAGGTGGTGCAGTGGTTAGAGTGCAGTACTGCAGGCTACTTCAGCTGACTGCTGCAGTTCGGTGGTTCAAATCTCACTGGCTCAAGGTTGACTCAGCCTTCCATCCTTCCGAGGTGGGTAAAATGAGGACCTAGATTGTTGGGGGCAATATGCTGACTCTGTGAACCGCTTAGAGAGGGCTGTAAAGCACTGTAAAGCGGTATATAAGTCTAAGTGCTATTGCTATCTGATTTACCATCTTTATATTTTTTGACCCAGGGATACAGTACTCATATGAACACAATCAGCAACTATATACCCTGTTTCCCCTGATAATAAGCCCAATCGGGCTTTTGAGTGCATGGCAATAAGGCCAAGCGCTTATTTCAGGGTTCAAAAAAATATAAGGCAGGGTCTTATTTTCGGGGAAACACGGTATGTATAGTTGTGCCCTGAAAGAAATAAGATAATATTTGTTAGAGTCCCAGTCAGTGGTGAAATCCAATTTTTTTTACTACCGGTTCTGTGGGCGTGGCTTGGGTGTGGTGGGTGTGGCTTGGTGGGCGTGGCAGGTGAAGGATACTGCAAAATCTCCATTCCCACCCCACTCTGGGGCCAGCCAGAGGTGGTATTTGCCAGTTCTCTGAACTACTCAAAATTTCCGCTACCGGTTCTCCAGAACCTGCTGGATTTCACCCCTGGTCCCAGTATATGGTTTTCTCAAGTAATGTCTGTCAGTACTGAGCCCTTGATGAGGCAATTGACAGTTGAATAAGACATGTGCAATGTTTTTTATTTCTGATGCTCCACAAACACATGCTCTCTCAAGATATAGCAGTTGATGCAATAGCAATAGCACTTAGACTTATATACTGCTTCACAGTGCTTTACAGCCCTCTCTAAGCGGTTTATAGAGCAGCATATTGCCCCCAACAATCTGGGTGTCATCTGTATTTGACCATAGAATCTAGCTACTCAAAGGGCTATCCTATGATATTGAGTCAAACTCATTGTCAAGTATTGTTCTATTTGGAAGGTCTAACCCTATTTCTGGCCAGCCATTCCAAGACCAGATATTTGCAAGTCAGTATCAGTTTGGTCACGGTGGCTCAGTGGCTAAGGAACCCGGTGGTTCTGGCTAAGACGCTGAGCTTGTCGATCAGAAGGTCGGCAGTTCAGCAGTTTGAATCCCTTGTGCCGCGTAACGGAGTGAGCTCCTGTTACTTGTCCCAGCTTCTGCCAACCTAGCAGTTCGAAAGCATGTAAAAAATGCAAGTAGAAAAATAGGGACCACTTTGGTGGGAAGGTAACAGCACTCCGTGCGCCTTCGGTGTTTAGTCATGCCGGCCACATGACCACGGAGACGTCTTCGGACAGCGCTGGCTCTTCAGCTTAGAAATGGAGATGAGCACCGCCCCCTAGAGCCGGAAATGACTAGCATGCATGTGCGGGGGAACCTTTACCTTTACCTTTATCAGTTTGGTCATTAACATCCCAAACTCTTGGTTTAAATAATGCCTTGGCTTGATGGCTGATTGAAGATGAATGTTATGTTGAGAGGATGTGATGTGAAATGATTTGGAGAAGTTAATTGATCCATTTGATAGGTTGAAGTGTGCCCATCTATCCTTCAATGCACATTTTTATAGTTTATCAGATTCCATTGAGAGGATCCTCCTCTAGTAATTCAAGACTTTGATTATTATTAGACTATAGATGGAGTGGGTGCCTGTTTCAGCTCTTAATGCTGCTGGTGTATTCCTATTGGTCCCTAGAATAGTATTTTACAAGTGCACTTGATTTTGTTCAAGTAAAGGGACAAATATTAATTGTGAGCTTCTGTTTCATAAATAACAGCAACACTACCTTTTCTCCAGTGAGGTTGCAGGATAGGCCAGGAATGGGTGATGACTTCATCCTTCTGCCTAGAGACTGAGTCATAATTTTCATAGCCACGCCCCGTTGCCTCTCTCTCTGCTCCAGTTATCGACTCAGTCCTTGCCAGAGAGAGACGCTTCGCTTAGTGGCTGTTAGCCTCTAGGCAGAAGGAAGAGTCATTATCCATTTTGGACATTTCTGCTCCTCTACGAGTTCTTCTGGGCTTTAAGCAGGTTTGAATTTGCCGCTCTGCGCTCACTGACGACTGACTGGACTTGGCTGATTCAGCGGGGCTCTGCCCTGCCAGCTAATTTGACTGCCGCCTGTCCGACACTGCCAGGATCGGGCATAGGCATCTGGGAGCAGGCTACCCCGGGTTAGCTCGGACACCGCCCGCATTCCTAAGACCAAGGGGGGGGAATTCTTTCCCTTTCCCCTCGAGTTGCGATCTTCCTGTCAGTCTCCCTGACGGCGCAGGCTTCCCTGGGTCCGCCCCAGCCGCCGTCCGTGTACAACAGCTCCGCCGGGCCGTTTCTCCTTGCGATCCCCTCCTCTGAGCCGGAGCAGGCTTCCCTGGGTCCGCCCCAGCCGCCGCCCATGCTCAGATCGCCCTAGATCAGCTACCTTCGAGCCCGCAGCGTGATTCTGTTCCCGGAGCAGGCTACCCTGGGTTCGTCCCAGCCGCCGCCCGCAGACACGCTTTGGAAAACTTTTCCCGCTCAGCCGACTCTCTAGTCAGGGAATTTGTGCTATTGACGGAGCAGGCTAACCTGGGTCCGTCTCAGCCGCCGCCCGCCTCGTTATTGCTCTTATCAAGCCTGTGCCTTTTGCTGCCCTCCCCAGCTGCCTGATTCAGAGTTTTTTTCTGTCTGGGGAGCCAGGCTACTTCTCAACGGTCGCCTCTTTCACGGTTCCAAAATGGCGGTCCGTCAAAGTCCCTCTGGGCAGGGAGGTTCTTCAAATGAGCCTGAAATGCCTGCCACCACTAACAAGGGCGGAGACAAACACAGGCAGTCTGGAGGGAACCCAGCAATAGTGACTACCTCCAAGTCAGATCAGAAGCTTGCTAAACGGAGGTTAAAGGCAATAGAAAAGCAAATTTTGAGAGTTGAGAAATTGCAAACCTCGGAGCTGTCAGTGGCTAACCAATCAGGGGCCAGCTCTTCCCGCCCAGTCTCCTCAGATCATTTGGCTCCTCAAACAGCAGAGGGAGCTGCTGAGCTTTCAAGCTCTCAGACACTAATGTCTGTTACTGAGGCATTCGAAGATCCATTTGCCTGCTCTGCCCCTCTGAGGTGGCAAGAGCCTGCCATTCCTGGCAGGGGCCCTCCAGAGGCCACCTTTACTCCAACAGCTGCTGGCCTTCGCCCCAGTGAGGAGGAGGAGGAGGATGGAATGGACATTCCTGGCAGGCTCAAGGACTTTATTTCTGAGGCCATATCTAAAGGTCTTGAGGCTGCTTGGCAACGCCAGCAATTGCCTCTTGTGTCCATGGGAGAGGGGTTTCCCCCATCCTCCCATCAACCCACTTTTCAGGGGTTGCCTCAGTCTGTGCAACAATCTTATGGCCATTTAGGAGGATCTTCTGAATCATTGTTGGGGGAGGCCAAGTAGATCTGGCTCTCTCTGATGATGATGAAAATTTCTTACCTGATCCCCCAGCCTTTTCCGGGCTTTTTCCCCTGGCTTTATTCAAGCCATTATTGCACAAGGCTCGGGCCACAGCCCAAATTGGCTCTGATGCTCCGATGCCTCAAAAGGTGCCACAGAGTCATGAACCCGGCCTTTTTACTGCTCCAGTAGCTGAGCAGGACTACATCCCGGTACCTGACTTATTCCTACATGTAGTCAAGAACCAATGGCTACAGCCAGGGGTTCTTCCAACTCCCAGCTTTAGTGATAAAAAACTCTACAATATGGGACCTACCTTAGCTGATCCTCTGGCCTTGCCATCGATCGATGAACCTATCGCTGCCCTTTCTTCGCCCTCTCCTTATACATCTGGGGATGCAGCGGAGAACCTAAGGGCAGAGGACAAGAAATCGGAATTGACACTGAGGAAAGCTCACCTGGCGGCAGCATGGGCTGTCAAGGCGTCTTCCGCGGCCTCATTTTTCAATCGCACCACTCTTATGTGGTTGCGACAACTACAGGCCAAGATCTTACCACAGGAGGCCAGATTACATCAGGACTTGAATAAGCTTGTGGCTGCGGTGCAGTACTCGTCTGACGCCACCCTGGATGCGGCCAAATACGTGTCCAGGGCACTTGCGGCCTCCGTAACATCTCGGAGACTCCTGTGGCTGCGTCAGTGGCCAGCCGACGCCAAGGCAAAGTGGAGGCTCGCATCTGCTCCCTATTCGGGGGGCAGCCTGTTCGGCCCGCCGCTGGATCCCCTCCTCATTGAGAATAAGGATAAACGAAAGGTGCTTCCTTCCTCCACCCGCAGGGCGGAACGAAGTACTACTCCCTATGGTCGCAGGTATTCCTTTCGTGCCTTCGAGCCAGACACAAACCAGTTCCAGCGACCCCAATTTGGCAGAGCGGCTCATCCATCAGACCGCTCTGACTTTCGCAGCAGACCCAGACAACCATTTCAGGGCAGACGCCCCTTTCGTGGGGCAGGAGGGAGGCAGTTTAGGAGGCAGAAGTGATCCCCTTCCTATTGGAGGCCGCTTGGCCCTCTTCATAGACAAGTGGGAGGAAACAACATCTGACTCTTGGGTCCTTGAGTCCCTCCGGTCGGGCCTTCCTCTGGAGTTTCTCTCCAGCCCTCCGAACCACTTTGTGCAATGCCCCTACCTCCCGTTTAAACGGCATCTCATGGTATCAGCTGTCCAACACCTGTTGGACATAAGGGCCATCGAACCAGTCCCCGTGTCTGAAAGGGGGCAGGGAGTGTATTCCATCCTTTTTGTTGTGCCAAAGGCTTCGGGGTGGTGGTGGGCGATTTTGCAT
>QLTV01002119.1:747044-757044 GCA_003457575.1 Thermophis baileyi
GCCACTCGCCAGGGGTTCTATGTTCCGAGAGCCGGACCGCATCGCATTAACATCAGATGCCAGTCTGTTTGGATGGGGGGCCCATGTCGAGAACCATCTGGCCCAGGGCCGATGGTCGCCTGAGGATCTACTTCATAATATCAACTGGTTGGAACTACGGGCGGTTCACCTGGCCCTGCTCCACTTTCAGGATCTCCTCAGGGGGAAACATGTTCTGGTCCTTACAGCTAACACAGCTGCTAAGGCCCACATTAATCTCCAGGGAGGTACTCACTCGCTTCCCCTCATGAGTGAATCCTTCCTCTTAGGGACTTGGGCAGAGCCCCACCTCCTTTCCATCAAGGCGGAACACATAGCGGGGTCAGCCAACGTGCAGGCAGACTGCCTGAGCAGGCTAACTGTGGACCACACGGAATGGCAGCTCCACCCTGTCCTTTTCCAGGACATTTGTCACAGGTTTGGCAAACCCACTGTGGACCTCTTTGCATCGACCCTGAACGCCCAGCTACCTCATTTTTACACGAGGTTTCGAACCCCAGGGGCCGAAGGGACCAATGCCCTGCGTTGCAGGTGGCCAACCGGCCTGTTGTACGCCTTTCCTCACTTGCCCCTGATCCCAGCAGTCATCAGAAAGCTGATTGCGGAGGAAGCGGAGGTCATCCTGTTAGCCCCGTACTGGCCCAGGCGCCCGTGGTTCGCGGACCTGGTCAGCCTGTCGGTGTCACGACTTTGGAGAATCCCTCCGGAGAAAATCTCTCTCAGCCAGGGGGCCCTGCTCCATCCGGAGCCCCAGTGGTTACGCCTAACCGTCTGGCACTTGAGATGGAACTCCTGAGGAGGGACCGCTTCTCCGACAAGGTCATCGGGACTGTCCAATTGGCCAGACACCCATCCACGGACCGGATATACGACGCCACCTGGGTAAGTTTCTCAAAGTGGTGCTCTACCCGTCAAGCGCTTCCGGCCCAGGCCTCCGTTCAGGACGTGTTAGACTTCCTCCAGGAGGGACTAGAGATGGGCCTGGCCCTTAGTACACTACGCAGACAGGTGGCAGCACTGGCCACAGTTTTACCTGGCAGCGGCCAAGATTCCCTTGCCCACCATCCTGTCCTCCGGAAATTTCTGCGGGGGGTGGCGAACATTAGACCACCTGTGGTGCACCGCTACCCATCCTGGGATTTACCCAAGGTCCTACAGGCCCTTACCGCTGCCCCATTTGAGCCTCTCAGGGAGGCGACTCTCCGCAACTTGTCTCTGAAAATGGCGTTCTTGGTCGCAATTACCTCGGCCAGGCGCATCTCAGACTTGGCGGCTCTTTTGGTGAGGGAGGACCTTTGCCAATTCCATCCGGATAGAGTTGTCCTGCGCCTGGATCCTTCGTTCGTCCCGAAGGTCAACACGTGGTTCCATCGGGCGCAGGAGATAGTGTTACCTAATTTTTGTCCCTGGCCTTCCCATGACCTGGAACATAGATGGCACACTCTGGATGTGCGGAGGGCCCTCCACGTTTACATCAGGAGGACTGCTTCCTCCAGGCGTTCCGAGGCACTGTTTGTGGCATTCCAACCTGCCTCCTTGGGATCCAAGGTGTCCTCGTCTACTATTGGCCATTGGATCCGGGCCTGCATTGCGGCTGCATATCAGGTCCAGTCTCTTCCTGTACCACGAGGGGTGACCGCTCACTCTACCAGGAGCGCCGCTGCTACAGCTGCCTGGTCAACCCAGGCCTCCCTGGAAGAGATCTGCAGGGCGGCCACCTGGGCATCTCCTACACCGTTTATTCGGCACTACCGGCTGGACGTGTTTGCCTCCGCTTAGGCTTCCTTCGGCAGGAGAGTACTCCAGCAGGTTCTCCATACACCGAACGATCCAGCCCCAATGGAGACCCGCCCTTAGGACTTCCAGCTTTGGTATGTCCCATTCCTGGCCTATCCTGCAACCTCACTGGAGAAGGAGCGTTGGTCCTACCTGAACGCCTTTTCTCAGTGTAGGTTGCAGGATAGGCCAGCCCCACCCTGGCATGACCGTAGGGTCTGGATCCGGGAGGGTGGGGTCAGGGCATCTAACCTCTGGGTAAAGTTTTGTTGTTACAGCTGCGCCTTCGTCGATAACTGGAGCAGAGAGAGAGGCAACGGGGCGTGGCTATGAAAATTATGACTCAGTCTCTAGGTAGAAGGATGAAGTCATCACCCATTCCTGGCCTATCCTGCAACCTACACTGAGAAAAGGCGTTCAGGTAGGACCAACGCTCCTTTTATAGCAAGTTCACACTAATTAAAATGAAAGTCCAGGTGCTAAGAACATGTCAGAGTTCTTGGATTCCACCAGAATGACGTGGTGGTTTAGAATGCACGTTGTACTAAAGAACATTATTGTTAATACTAACCCACCTGCTTAAGCAAGAAAGCAGTGTGTATAGGATCACATCTAGATGTCCATTTGCAACCCATTATTATATTTCTTCTGAATTTTATTTTTTTGAAATATGGACACTATATTACACAACTCTAAAATGAAGTCATTGATCATTATAAAGCCTACTGTATTTTGGTTTTCAATACAACTTAATCTAGAAATTCAGACTATTCAAACCAGCATATAACTTGCAGCCACTGAATTGCATGTCATTTATTTAGAAATATAACTAGAACAGCATTGATTTTAAATTAGATTTGGCTAAATCACCATTTTTAATTGTTCTTCTTTGAATACATATACAGTATGTAACAAATTTCAATGTAGTTTTGCAATTCTCTTCAATTTCAAAAGAGCCTTATTGGGTACCAGAAGAACATACTGTTCAGGAAACAAGCATTAACAAACGAGAAACCCAGATGTCTAAGCATACAAATCTATATTATTGACTTATTTTTACATTATCAAAGGATTTAATGTCTTCATGTAAACAATTTTTAATACATCTGCAGATATATGTCAAGAAGTGGGAGATGCTACTTTAATGGTTAAATTCTCTACTATAAGATTTACACCAGAGTTTGGAAGAAAGAGTTTTGATATAAAAATGTATTAAATGAAATGCAGTCTTTTCTGCCCAGTTGCATTGCTACCCTATTGGTACAACTCCATCTATTTCACCAGTATTGTGCCAACATACCCTGGTGATTAATTTCACTACTTACATTGCTGAAAGCTGTAATGTTTCATTTTTCATACATTAATAATATGCTTGTCATTAAGCTTATTTGACCAAATATATTTTCTTTGTTAATATATTACATTCAAAATTTGAATTGTGTTCAGCAAAACATGTTGGCTTTTCTGAAGCTAATGGAAAAGCAGAATTGGTTTGGTACTGACTTTTCTTCACTCCCAAGTTTTCTGGCCTGTTTTCATATCACTCTTTTACACCATTTTTTTCCTCAGGGACCTTCAGGCTTACAGGTTTGCTTCCAAGAAAAAAGAATCTTGCTTTACACACAATCATTTGCTATAGTCATAACAAATTGTGATGACTCCAAAATAATAATACAAGTGCATATACATAATCATGCAAATAGTGTGATTAGCTATTTCTGTTAGGATGTCTGATGCAAGTACCTAAATCCCAGCATTTGCATGGTTAGGTCAACACACATGTGTTATCATTCATCTTCCTTTGCCCCTCGCTTCCCACTCCCATGAACACCCATATATATACAACTCGAAAGCATGGGCTTGCATATTACGTTATGCCAAACTGTGTTTGGCTAGTTTACTTATGAGTGAAAGGTTGTAGGAATGGTACCAAGCATATCCATGTTTGTGTTGCGATCTGAGAGAGACCCAAACATGTTATTACGGTATAAACATTATTTGGACTGTATTTTGCTTTTTTTTTTTAATGTGCTAGAGTTTTATGAAACAGCTTCTGTTCATTAGCAAGGTATTATGCTTAGCAGTTGGAGAAATGCTGTCTATCTCAACCTTGGAATAATCTATAGTTCTCCAAGGATACTCCAATTATTTCTTTAATCCTATCCATCCACTTTAAACATTAACTTTCCCTTCTTCTGCTTTCCTCAATATTGCCAAGCAGACATGTGTTTTCTAGTTCATTATACATTTGCATCACATGCCCAATGTACGTGAGTTTCTGATTGTTGATCTTTGCCTCAAGGGAGCAGTCTGTCTTTATTTCATTCAGGATCAATTGATTGGCTTCTTGCAGACCATGTTACTCTTAGTAACCGTCTCCAAATCCATAATCCGAAGGCATCTGTCTTCTTTCTCTTGCACTTTCTCAATGGCCAGCTTTCACAGCTGTATATTTCTCCTGGAAAAAAGCATTGCTTTAACTATTCTGATCTTTGTGGTCACAGAAATATCCTGTCTTTCATAATCTTGCTAAGTTTGTCATTGCGTTTTTCTTTAGAATTAATTTCCCCTTCATTGTCCATCTTTATCTGTTCTTTGATCCATTGAAATATCAATGTTTATATTTTCATTTTTTTTTTTTTTTTTCTGTCTGCTGTAAGTTCACTAAATATGCTGGTTGATATTGCTACTGTATTTTTAACATTAATCCAGATTTTTCACTTTCCATTTTTACCAGCTCTATCCTAACCCTAACACTTTTACAAGCTCTCCTCCTGAAGTTTAAATAGTTCTCTAAGTATTTTATCTGCTTATTTAACCGCTGGAATAGTCTCTGATATATCATTTTCTAGTGGTGATGATTTTCTCCATAAAACACATATTTCTGTCATTCTATCCATTTTGTAAATATTTCCTATTTTCTTATCACCTTCATTTGCCCCCATTGGTTCTCTTTCACCTTTACTCTTGAGTTTAGTAATAATTTTTGTGATTTCTCTGATCTTCTTAAAACATTTCTTATATGTTTTCTTTCTCTTTTTTCTTTTTATTTTTTTTGTTATTTTCTGCTGTTTATTGACATTCTTTATTATTTTTCCTTTTTCCTTCCCTTGAATCCTTTTGTTAAATCATTGTACTCTTTCTTCCCACCCAAAGCTTTAATCCATCACCTTTCTCTAGCTATTGTGACAACCTTTATCAAAAGCAACTTGAATCTTTTCCTCTTTGAAATTTTAGAAATATTTTTCCACATTGGCTTTCATAGTATTTCCTATCTTTCCCCCATTTGTTCTCAGATTCTCCTTTGCATAAGTTAAATGTATCTTTAATCTGTACTTCACATTGAGTAATGTCCAGAGATATTTCACGAGAAGAGTCCTCCACTCCTCTGTTCACAACACAACACCTTATGCCACCAGACTTGAAATTTTGGGCTTAGACAATTTAGAACTACGCCGCCTTAGGTCTGACCTAAGTGTAGCACATAAAATTATCTGCTACAATGTCCTACCCATCAATGACTACTTCAGCTTCAACCGCAACAATACACGAGCACACAATAGATACAAACTTAAGGTAAACCGCTCCAAACTCGATTGCAGAAAATACGACTTCAGCAACAGAGTGGTCAATGCCTGGAATACACTACCAGACTCTGTGGTTTCTTCCCCAAATCCCCAAAACTTTAACCTTAGACTGTCTACTGTTGACCTTACCCCATTCCTAAGAGGTCTGTAAGGGGCGTGCATAAGTGCACCAACATGCCTACCGTCCCTGTCCTAATGTTCCCATGTACTCAAAATCGTCTCATGTATACATGTTTATACTTCTACTGTAATCTTATATATGCTTGACAAAATAATAAATAAATAAATATTTTCTGATTGATCACTCTCTAGGTCAAATCTTATTGGTGGTTGTCTCCTCCTCCTCCTCCTCCTCCTCCTCCTCCTCCTCCTCCTCCTTTGTTTTTTGTTGGAAGGGACCTTGGAGGTCTTCTAGTACAACCCCCTGCTCAAACAGGAGAACTTACGCCATTTCAGATAAATGGTTGTCCAATCTCCTCTTAAAAACCTCTAATGTTGGAGCACTCTCCAATTTCTGAAGGCAAGCCATTCCACTAATTGTTCTGTCAGGAAATTTCTCCGTAGTTCTAGCTTGGTTCTCTCCTTGATTAGTTTCCATCCATTGCTTCTTATTTTGCCTTCATCATGTGCTTTGGAGAATAGGTTGATCCCCCTCTTCTTTGTGGCAGCCCTCTCTCTAATTTTTTAAACTTTACTTTTGCATTTGGTAACGGTAATCTGTTACACAATCTGCATCTGGAAATCTGCTGGTTGACTGGATGACATTCTCCTTCTTTTATTTCCTATTAGAAAATTAATTTAACTCCAGTTTTATCCATCTGGTGATATCCAATGGTAGAAACTGCATTTATGTTGCTTAAAGCAGGTATTATCAACAAACTATTTTCTTTTAGAAAACACTATTAACCTATTTCATGCATTATTGTGTTTATTCAGTCCAAATCTTCCAGTGATTCCAGGTTCCCTCATTCTCAAATATCCACAGTGTTCACTAATAATTCTAAATCTCTCAATTTATTATTTCTTGCAATTTGCCATAATATTCTTTAAAATCTTCTATCATTTTGTCTGTTGCAAAGATATTCACGTATAAGATTGATGTTTAGTACACATTCACTAATACTACCGTAACAGATGTACAGTGCTATTGATTATAGGGTTATAGTTAAATATTCTTTAGCCATGCCTTTTGAGTAACATTGCCACTCCATTTTTGATATGAACCCATGCCATGAATCATGTAATCACTTGATTTAAACTGGCCCATTCTGATCAAATCAATTTATTCTTTTAACAACCTATTTAGTATGTTTCGTTTCCACTTTGACTTTTTCCAAATGCCCTATATAAGGAGCTGCCCTTGAAAAGCATTAGAAAGCTTGGGCTGGTCCAGAATGTAGCAGTCCATGGAGAAATGGGTACAGCAAGGTTCTGCAGTGGCTCCCAGTAAGCTGCTGAGTGCAATTGGATATATTGGCTATCACCCTTAAAGCCCTATATGGCACAGGGACAGGTTACTTGCATGACCAACTATCTCCAATAGTCTCCACCTACCCCAGCAGATCCAGTAGGATGGACATGTTTTGGGTCCCTTCTGTGAAATACTGTCATCTGCCTTACTGAATGACTTCCCCCTTGAAATCTGAGGAAATCCAACCGCATGGCCTTCTAGAAAGCCTTGAAGACCTGGCTTTTTCTGTCAAGTATTAGACTCAGGTTGTTAGTAAAGTTGGATCTGTATGTTTTAGTGTTTTGACTTAGTCATGAGGTTCCTTGGTTATTGTTCTATGATTATTTTGTAATCATACCTTTGTATTGTTTTATGTTGGTTTCATAATATAACTTTTGGTGTGTATTGTTTGTTAGCTACCCAGATGGTCAGCCATATAAATTGTCTAAATAAATGAATAAACATCTTGGGAAGGTTTCTCTGTGTTTATATCTGTGAGGACCCTAAAACAAATCTCTAAGCTATGCTAAAATGGAAAATTAATTGAGGTGGAATTCTATTGTTCTATTTCTGTAGCAAAATTAGCAGCAACTGGGATGGGAGACCTAAGAATCCGTATGTTAGATGATATGAGAAGGAGATGGACATTATGTCACATGAAGCAAATATGCTTGATTTCCAATATTACAGGGTATGGTTTATATGAAAGTAACAGGCAAGCCTCATTATCCTTGTTTTTAGTACTATTTTAATTCAGTTATTAGCCAATTTAAATATTTCTCTACTTTTAAATAGAGACTTATTTAGCATAGTTCTTATGGGCCTGTCAACTTATTAGGTGTGAAAATACGAACAATGAACTAGTCTAGTACAACTCCCTCTGGAAAGCACTTATCTACTCAGCACTTATCAATGTTAAATATGCTTCCCATTTTACACATTTTAGTTTAATTTAGGATCTAATTGCCTCATAGTTATGTTCCTGAAATTAGTTTCACTTAGCTAATAGATTTATACTTATCCATTTGTACTTAAAATATTAAAAGTGTGTTCATCTTACTTTTTTAAAAAATACTGAGAAATCTGCTTTATAACACATCCAATAAAAGTTGGTCTAAAGAAACATAAAAGAATCAATCTACAGCTTTATTCAAAGCTTTTCTTTTCAAATAATTTTTATCCTTATTTTATCTAAATAACTATATCTGTAACCTTTGTTTCACTGTATGATGCTTTCTTAAGTTGTGTGATTAGATGAGTAAAATATTGAAATTTTGAATACAAGATATTAAGGATTATGTAGATTAACATGATGCAATGGCATTTGCAGGGGATAATGGGACAGATGTATATCATAGCATCTTGACACAAAATCCACAACCTGAATTATGTGTGTTACACGACAGGATGCAAGATGTAAGGGCAGAGTTTATGCCGTCTCTTTTACACAATCTTGCATTGCTACAGACACCTACTGTATAGTGTGGATGTGGCCTAATATTAACCCTAATAGGGACACCTTCAAGTACAGAAGACAAAATATAAATTGTTTTTCAGAAAATGACTCTACAAACAGCATATTTCTGCCAGTGAACCCAAGCAATCAGCAGAAATGGGATTTGGCACTATTTTTATTGATTCTCAGCTATATCATATTTGAATCATTCCATCACCAGAAGTTTCAGCTGGAGGATTATTTAGAAATTTGCTCTCCCTCTACCACTTTATTATTTAATGTTTTTAATTTCTTCCCTTTCTTTTTTCTTTTAAGGCAAGATAAGCTGACTCAATGTAAGCAAAATAATTGTACAACAGATACATAAAATTAATTTAAACATAGGTTTTAATGTGCTTTTTCCACCAAGAACAAGAAAGATTATTATTAAATTTATATGCTGGCCTATCTCATTCTGCAAAGCAACTCTGGGGGTCAGAAAATATAGAAAGAGCTGGTCCATTGAATTGCCAAGAATTGCCAAGTATCAGTACAGCTGAATGGATAGCATAATTAATTTGAGATAATCCAAAATTGATGCCTTTGGCCTTGCCAACTGCTCTGTTTTCTTCTCAGCATCATATAGAAAACAGTTACATTTTCCCATGTCTTTAAAAATGTTTAGTACAAGTGATAGGTTTTTCCAGCTCTTTAATTTCACTTTTGCAATGATTTTTTATTGTTACTTTTTATTTATTTTCATGAATTGTTCCAAACTGTTTTGTGGTGAACTACTTCAGGAGATTGTAAGAATGAAAAATGTATATACTTGACAAGGTTATAAAAATGAGAAATATGTAAGTAATGAGAAGCAAACAAATAAATAAATTGGACAAACTATATTTGTGTTGGCCGTGCTTTCAGCAGAATCTGTCCCTCTCTTATAAGAAATCTATTCTGCAAAGTTCACTAATGGAATCTTTATAAGAAATCATATTTTTATTTTATTTCTTCAATTTGAGCTACCCATCTCAAGTAACTGGCTCTTTATTTTTATTTTTAAAAAAACAGATTATAAGGCAAAATGAAAGGATGTAACTATACTGTGACTTCGTATGGTGAATGAATCAGCCTGTAAAATGCCTTTTTTTTTTTGGTTTAGTGTAATGTGTGAATCTACTTGGTGTACACTACAAAAGCATCCACATCTAATCAGTGTAATTTAAATCAATAATTCACAGCAAGTTTAAGATATGTGATCCACTCCCAGAATTCCTCAGCATGCTGGCTAGGGAATTCTGGGAATTGAAGTCCACACATCTTAAACTTGCTGAGATTGAAAAAGAGTGCTCCAATTCCTCAGCATTAAGCCCAGTTATTGCAGTAGCAGTTTCTGACCTGCAGTTAAAAACTGGCACCATTCATTCTACAGCAAGATTAGGTTTCCATATGATACAAAGCTGTGGTTTGTTTTAAATATGGTTTGTGGTGCAAGTATAAACACTTGGTTCACAAAAATATTAGGTGACAATAGTGGATCACATGCTTTTCTTTGCTATGGTGTGGTGCAGTGGTTAAAATGCTGTATTGCAGGCTGACTGCCCACTGCCAGGAGTTCAATCCTGACTGGCTCAAGGTTGACTCAGCCTTCCATCCTTCCAAGGTTGGTAAAATGAGGATCCAGATTGTTGGGGGGAATATGCTGTAAACCAC
>QLTV01002119.1:762044-789544 GCA_003457575.1 Thermophis baileyi
GGACCGGAAGGCCCGTTTTTCGCCCTCCCCAGGCTCCAGAGGCTTTCTAGGAGCCTGGGGAGGGCGAAAACGCCCCCCCCCGAGGCCCTCTGGAGGCCAGAAGTGCCCTCCCAGAGCCTCCGCACGAGCCCTTTACTTACCTCAAAACGGGCCGCGTGGAGACTCCTGGGAGGGGAGGGGCGTGGCCAGCCAAAAATCAGCTGGCGCGCTGGAGCTGATCTACGACAATGGCTCCTGTGCTGGCAGATATGGCTCTGCGTGCCACAGGTTCGCCATCACGGTACTACTGCAATACACTTGATCTCTAATAAACTATACCTTTCTCAACAAATGGAGCCAAGGATCATTTTTATTTAGAGATTTAAGTTGTGGCAGGTCCGACAGCATGCATTTGCCAAGTGCCTGAATTTTGATCATGTGACCATAGAGATGCTGCAGTGGTCATAAGTCACTTTTTTCAGTGCTGCTGTAACTTTGGATGGTCACTAAACAAATGGTTGTAAGTTGAGGACTACCTGTATTGTTATTCCTATCTTGTAAAACATTGAGGGTGTTTCAGAAGCACATACCTCCCATTGAAAATGATATATTTGATAGACATATCCTGCTTTTCCTCCAGGAGTGCACAGTGATGTTAATAGGACTCTCTCTTCCATCCACCCCTCCCCACTAACTCTGAAATATGCTGGTCTGAGAGAGAGATGGGCTGTTCCAATGTCACCCAGTGAATTTCTATAGCAAAAGGTGGGTAGGACCGCAGGACTCCCTGGTCATAGTCCAGCCCTTTATCATATATCTGTATTTTTAAATCTTGGCAACTTTAAGATATGTGGACTTCAGTTCCCAGAATTCCCAAGCCAGCATGCTGGCTGGAAAATTCTGGATGTTGAAGTCCATACATCTTAAATTTGCTGAGGCTGAGAAACACTGCTATACATTATTATTGGTAACGGAGCTAACGGTAAATCTGTATTTGTGCCAAAATATGAAAGAGACTGGACTATCTTAGTTACACATCAACTTTATCCTAACAGGATTGTTTGGTTCAATCCACCTGACACTGCCAAAAAAGAAGACTAGGTCCTTTTCCTCAAGTAATAACCAATGAACTGAGGTAAGGAAATTACTTTCCTTAAGTAATGACCTATGAGGAGCTTCAGCTTACTTTTACTGATAAGAATTAAAAAAAAACATTGAAAAGAAAGGAATAAGAAAGGGCAAATGAGGGCAGACTGATGCTGAAAATGCAAATATCGCTGATGATCCTGGTTGGGAGGGGCTGTTTGGCATGTTTTTATAATGTGTGTACAGAATGGTTTTATGTCCAGTTATTTCTTTCCATTGTTTCATCTCCATCCAATTTGTTTTTCCCTTCCCTGCCATTTCCTCTTTTCCTATCTTGTTTGCTCTTCTGCTGGAAGAAAGGGAGGATATGCCTGTTGTATATTTTGTGTGTCTTGTGTATATGAGATTGATTTAATACATGCAAATAAGAGATCAATTAAATTAGTAAATAGGTATCTTGTTCAACAGGAAATTTTAAGTAGTAGGTATTAATTCTATATACTGTTTATTTTGTACTGGACCTATGCTTTTGGGAGGGAGGATATGGCTTTTGGCATAATCTGTGTGTGACTATATAGTAAATTACAAAAGTTGTTTCTAAGTGTGAACATAACACTCATCTGCAGTTCTTTAAAGCAGCCCTCTCATCTGTCTTTTGCATGGACATAATATATTGTGGTTGGGTTCATACACACTGAACCAATCTGGTTTGATTTTGGCTTAGCATGTTCAAACTGGTCAAAATGATTTGTAAACTATGGCTTAGCATTATGTGATCTTAGCCACTTGTAGCTTATTCAAACCATGCTAAAATAATCATGGCTTACTGAAGCATATAAACAAACACTGAGAACAGACTTGTTACTCAGATGCCCCTATCATAGATTGCCTCAAATGAATTTATTTAAAATGATACAGGTATAACTAAAGTTATTACCGAAGAGTTTTTAATTCCCTTTTAAACAAGAATTGTAAACAGACCATTCATTTTGGAACAATAGTTAAAAATTGTGGAACATTGTTCATTAAAATTCTGTTTACGGTTCTGTGGAGATTCATGATTTCCTATCCTTCACAGAGGAAAAGGATGTTTTAGGAATATTATAATCTTTATAATGAACTAAGAACCTCCCATTTCTTATAATCTTTAGAACCACAAGGCTAAGTGCACATATTGTAAGAAAAGAAAAGAAAAGATAATTTATATATAATCCAGGGAGTGGGGATTAAATAAGTAGCTGTTGGATGCCTTGATTTCTATTTGATCAATAAATCATCAAGTGTCTTAAGTGCTTTATTCACCATTAAATTAAATGAAAAATACTTTAACCTACCTCCCTTGTGTCAGCAGATAAAGCTAATAATATTTTGGGTAATATTTCAATTTAGGTATTTAAGTGCAGCAAATGCCTTGGGACTTTTTTCCATTGGAATAAACAGAAAATGGTCTTCCAGTTTAAATGTAAAATGTTTTTAGAGGAAAGAGCTATTTAAATAGACTATGTTCATGGGTTAATATGTTTAAGTGGTCCATTAATAGGTAGGCAACAATGCATTTACACTTGAAAGCGATTTCAGAGGGTTCCTAAGGCAGAAGCAGCTTTTACCTTAGAAATTTCAGCACTTGCAGCTTCACATTAACCTTTTCTAAATTTACCCTTTCCTTTTGTTTTCACCTCTAAATTAAGTTTACTTTTAACTCTTTTTTTGCCAGCTTTGCTTTTCTCAAGACTTCTCTTGACAGATGGGGTGAATAATTGATAACCTCCAGAGTTTTGCCACAATATAATTGTCCCCCTCACACACATTTTTTTAAAGAGTCAATACCTCATCTTGCTACTAATTAAAAAAAAAATTGTACTAACATTTTATTGACATACTTTAGTGGGCCATTTTGGGATAAAGCAATTTCTTGATCTATTTATAAGGGGGAACTTTCGGGGAATAAGTATAGGAAAAGCAGGGTTTGGTTGGATGAAGTGATCTTTAGGACACAGACAAGACTTTTTAAAGTAAATCCCAAATGCGAAGGCGAGATAAATATTAAAGGCGCCAAACTTCAGATGTTTTCAGATCTAAAAGATGCACGGAACTGATGAAATAATGAAGATGGAAGCTGAAGCATTTTAAATAGGAGCTTTACCTAATAGATGTGTTGCTGCGTTTTCAGATGTGGTGCTGATTGTGGGCGGGTGGGTGTCCGCGCGCGTATAGACACGCGCGCACGAAACCTCCCTGCGTTTTCTCGAGCGATAATAACCCAGGGCTGCCCTAAAATCGCGCTCGGCAGATATGAGCTTTAATTGCCAACTTAGCATCTTCGTCACACCTCCCGGCCCATTAGGCGCCGCAGCCTCACCTAGGCCTAACGGGCGAGCTCAGCGGCCTCAATGGCAAGCGCCTGATTATACAGCCAAGCTGCTAATTTAGCGAACCGCCCTGATCGGGTGGACTTGATGGACGCCACACGCCGGAGTCAGGCGCGCGCTCGGAGGAGGCGCCGGAGGCTCCGCGGCTCCCACCCCCTCCGCCAACCGCCTCCCTGCGGAATGAGAAGCGGGGAATTAGCGGCGGAGGTGTGGGCAGGCAGGGAGCCCAGCAATTAGCGCCGAGATG
The DNA here is from genome assembly GCA_003457575.1 of Thermophis baileyi. Taxonomy (NCBI): domain Eukaryota; kingdom Metazoa; phylum Chordata; class Lepidosauria; order Squamata; family Dipsadidae; genus Thermophis; species Thermophis baileyi. Next base: position 765,726 of record QLTV01002119.1, read on the forward strand.
CCGCCTGGCCTACCGAGGCGGGAGGAGGCGATGGTCGCGGCCGGCCACTCCCCGCCGACCGAGCAGTTCCAGCGACTGCATCAGTCCGCCAAGAAGCGCAAGGAGATTCCGAGGGGTGGGGGTAGCGGCCGGATCGCCCCTCTTGGAGGGCCGTCGATCTGGGCTGAAGCGCCGTAGCCCCGATCCAAGCGGGAAGGGCGCGAAGAAGGATAAAGGCCTCGCGGCGACCGGTGGCAAGCCAGGCCCTGCCTACGGCGGCGAGGCAGGGTATTTCCTTGCCCAGCGCGGCCGGTCCAGCAGCCAGGTCTTAGCCGCCCGCGCCGAGCTGTAGCAGGCGGAAATCCTAGATTGGAAAGACCAGGCTTAGCCGCACTGGGGCGAGAAGGAAGGACGCTTCCTCCGCCTTTGGACCGGGCGTCTGTTCGCTTTGGACAAAGCCGGCCCTGCATTTCTTTCGTGAACAGCATTTTGCACGGTCTGGGCTGTAAGGAAGAAGGCGGGAAGAAATGAGCCTTCCCCCTTTCCTACGTGCGTTCCGGTGCTTGACAAAATCCTGGCAGTTCTTTGGGGCCTTTGATTGTATGCAAGACGGGTGTAACGTGCGAAATGTTTAATGCGGTCCTGTCGGGTAGAAACAATATGGCTGCACTTGTCCTTCGAGCATTCTTCTTTGGGAGAGCGTCACCAGATTCTTAGTTGTTTTGGGTGCACCGAATTCAGCTGGGTCTGGCAATTTCTAGTAGGGTTGAACCTGGGGTCACCATGGTGCCCTGCCCATATATGCTGTTTTAAAGTACTGAAACCAACAATGCATATATATGGGTGGAAGTACATATATTATAGGTATTCGCGGCAGAGAGGCCATTGAGGACTTCCCTGGCTCAGTGCCAAAAAATCTCAGGGAAGTCGAAAGAGGGTGGGGGAATATGGTGCTTTGTCCAAACCAAAACTCTTTTGGGAGATTTGAACTCAGATTCCATCTCCTTCAGCGGTCTGTCTTAGTGTATCAAGATGGATGGGATACTTAAAAACATACGGGTGCACAATACATGCAGAAGATTGCTTAATTGTGTTTAGATTTGTGAGCGTGTGTCAGCATCACAGAAAGGAAGGCGGTGATGTGCTCTGTTAATGCTTAACATCTGATTTCGCAAGTGGGAATCGAGAGGCCTGCCTCCTCGCCTCATCGTGGTAGCACCTACAAAGGCATTTCCGAAATGTCACTGAACGAGCACAGGGACTTCTTTAAACACACAGCCACACAACAAACCACCTTGTGCTGTAATTTATCCGGAATATGCCAGTTGGTCAGAGACGCTCCAGGGATCCAGACGCCCTTTGTTCAGTGGCCGTGAACCTGCGGGCAACTCTCCTCCTATGTAACGGCAAAGGCTCCCTTTGAAAGGAGTCCAGAAAGGAATGGCGTTGCAGGCAGCTCGCGTGTATCTGGTGCTGTGCGAGGGCGCCACCTGCTCCGGGTTGCGGCAAGGACAGGGAGGTGCCTGCTGCGGCAGAGACCCGTTTTAATTGCGGGCAAGAAATGCTGCTGGTGCATTAGGCAAATCTTTCAGCTTGCAGGTGCTGGGCCGTCTTAGCTTCTCCTTCCGGGCAGATGGCTCCGCCGGTGGTTTCTTGATATTCCCCCTCCCGCCATTGAATCACGAGGAAACCTTAGCGTGGAAGAAATCCTAAACCTGCGGGTAAACGCGCGCGTTTGAACTGGATTTAAAGGTGGTGTCTTCAGGCAGCCCCGGAAGTTTGGGGAACGTCCTTTTGACCCGAAGGATCCGGGCCGGAAAGCGAGGGGGCGCCTCCCCCCCCCCCAGGCGGGCCCTGCTGCTCGGCGGGCCAAGCTGGCGGCTCGGGCAAGCGCTGTGTGTCTTTGGGCCCGGCGCTGGCCAACTGAAGCGGGTCTTGCTGGCATCGCTGCTCTTAGATATTCGCCCGATGGGCAAGGGCTGCGTTATTAATTGTGGCCGCGCCTTTGCTTGCTCTTTGCGAGAGCGGCGTTGTAAATTGGCTCTAATAAATATTAGCCGCTAGATTAGGCGAGGTGAAGCTGGCGCGGCGCTCCATTTTCGACCTGTAGCCTCTGCAAAGCCGCCAGTTCTGCGCCAGATTAGCCCCATCCATCCAGTGTCAATGGTTGTCTTGTTGAGAAAATCAGTGAGTAAACACGGCTGACAGAGAGGGGGCTCAGCTGATTACTCATACAAATAGACTGCAAACTCCTCCAGGAGAAGCTGTTTCGAGAGATGGGCTTCTGGCATTGACAGCGCGGCTTCTCCCAGGATCGGGTGTCCTGCTGTTCCCACTTTGTCCTCCATCAATCACACAATTGTGTCCGGGATGTTTTATAGAGTCACTTAATATCCCTGCCTTCATCTCTATTCACTTAGAGAATGATCTGCCATACGGGGGGGAAGGTTTCTCTGCTCCTTTGCTCTCCCCAGAATGGGACGCGAGGCAAGCCCGGGCCACAAAGGCTTTGGTGGGGAAACGCAGCCAATTCGGAGCCGGGGAGGGGGAGGCGGATGAAGAGGGGGAGCCTGAAATATCCTGGCTGCCTTTCTGATGCAAATATAGCGAACCAGCCACGGGATATTTCATTTTCAGTCAAGCCTGTGATTTAAATGTCGCCCGCCATTCCCTTATTGTCTAGCTTTATTAAACGACCCCCCCTCCCTCAGCTTCTTAGCATTATTGGAGGTAAGACAGAAACTAAGACGAAGGGAAGGGGGAGAATGAGATCGGGGGAAGGCTAAGGAGGGTTCAGCTCGGCGCAAAAAAGGAAAGATGCAAAGATTATAAGCATCCGCCAACCCGAGTTATTGTTTCACTTTGATGAACTGTCTCGACTTTAACCGATTAATGGCTCAATTAACCGCTTAATTTAAATATTGCACAATCTCAATTGTGCAAAAGTGGTATGCTGGAGCTATATACTGACGGTCAGAAATAACGCCAGAAAATAACGTATGGGTTTTTTTGGGGGGGGGGGAAGCCGCCTCCAATTCTTCCTCGAAACAAGAGGTGAGGTCAGTCTGACAACAATGCCACCAGCGCTGCGCGGAGCTCCGACTGAACAGATCTGAAGATTGATTTCTTGAGCACGCTTACTTGTAAGCAGGTTTCCTTAAAATCAATGACACTGACTTGAAAGTAAATGTACAGGGGGCGGGAGGCACGCTAGGTTGGGACTAAAGGCACCGATTACCACTAGGCACTTATGAAAAGAATCCCCACACACGGCTCCGAAATAAAATCAGGTTAAATTAACTGGAATGAAAATACCTATCTATTAAAAGAAGAGTCCGGACATTAACAGAATAGTCAGATCGGCCGGCTTTTGATAACCTGCTTTAAAAGGCCTCTGTCAATTTAAGAACAAACAATAATTTAAAAAATTGGCTGCCGAGATCGAAATGGCCGTAACTCAGGAAGTGAGATTTATTAGTGAAACCCAAACTCTTTCAAAAAATATTTTGCCTTTTTTTTGGGCGGGGAGGAGGGCCAGTATCGATTTGTTCTTCAAAGTTGTGCGGGCGAATTCACCAGCTTCTTACTCTAATGTGAATTTGGAAGGAGACTGCTTTCTCCTCTTTTCTTATTGCCCAAATGTTTTGTTCAGTTGTTTATTTGAGGTGTGTGGGGTTTTTTTTGTTTTTTGTTTAGTTGCAGATCTCTTTTTTCTTTGGCTCTGGTCTCTTCCCAGCAGGGAAAGCCCAGGCTCTGAGAAACCGCATGAATGCAGGGAAATTTTAAAGACAGGAGAAGGAGTACAAGGTATAACTGTTCAAATGCCTCATCTGCAAATTGGATTGCTACACAATTAATCAGAAAGTTAATTAATGAGCAAGTTACTAATTAGGACAATTTAAAGCCAATGTTTATAGAGTCTTACCTTTAAAGAAATAAAATACCAACCCGTTAATTGGTCCATACCTTGATTTCATAACTCATCACCAAGGTTATAACGCTACAGATGTTTTGTTTATTATGTAACACATGGCAATTATGTCAGTATTATATTGGGCGCATCGTGAATCAATCTTGAACATTTTGTTATCACTTTAAAGACTTCCATTTCTTAAAATAATAGAGAGAAGAGGCTAACTAGACGGCGCTATCAGGTGCTCTTCCTGGTACTCCCTTCAGAGATCTGACAAAGGCTGAGCATCTTCCATATTTTCTCATTAGCAGGCACTTAAGAGATTTACCCACTTTCTATAGGATTAAAGGACAAAACTCCCATTGATAAAGCCCTCAGCCCCAGCCCATTCACTTTTACTCACAATGAAGTTTTCTTCAATGGGATTTCCAAGGGATTAGGATTGCTCAGGAAAGTCCCTTGCATTTTTTAGTTTCCCTGAGTTCAGGTAGGCATAGGCAGCACATTCAACCCAATTTTCTGCTTTTTTCCCCCAATATCATTCCTCTCATATGTAGGATAAAAATAACAAACAAAACACATTAAAGAGCACGGAGAGTCCTTTCTTGAACTGCCCATTTTACACCAATTTGGGTGTGCTTGTCTGTGGACCTTTGCTAATTTAAATATATTTATCAATACGTGTGTGAGGGGGGGGGGAAGTAAGGTCAAAAGCCACCCAGGAACTGAAATGATAAGTAGTTAAAACCCAATGTTGTGAAAAAATTAATGCTGGTATAAAATATATAAGCATAAGATGACAATACTATTTTTGATGATATAGTTCCCTCTTTTTCCACAAATGGAAGAATCGCCTAGAAAATTAAAAAAAAATATCTTAACGGATGTAAAACAGTGTACATCAAAATAAGCAACAAGCAAGGATTTTTTTTATATTAAAACTGAAATAAATTCCATCAAAAGGGACTTTGCATACTCCTGCCCAGTTTTATTTAATAGAAGAAGCCCTTCCTTGTTTTCAGTAGGAGGAGTAAATGAGCACCTCCACCACCGACTTACTTTCTTACTGGCTCAGAGCTGACCACTCTGGTCTTCATTCTGTTAGATCCTGAGATACCAATTATATGTGCATCTTAGCTGTCTCTCTAATTCCTACTTTCTTCTCCTTAAATAACGAAGGGAAGAAATTGTAGGACCTGCCAGGGACTGCAGATCACAGTGCAATTTACTCAAGTTGTGCCACCCGGAGGGGTGGTTGCAGGGTGGTGGTGGTAAAAAAAAAAGTCAAGATGGTGGCCACAACAGTATGATTGAAGGTCAGCCTGTTTTTATATGTGTGACCTATCATCAAGGCCACCCTCTTCACTTTTTGGTCACACTTTGAGGACACTCCTCAGTGCCATAGTTAATGACAAGAAGCACAGCATAAGGGATCAGTTGAATCTATCACCCAAAAAGTTATAAAACACATTTTTAGCCAATTATTCTCTCAATGTATAAATCCAAATTGCTTCATTTAATTGGACCGTGCTTCTTGGTGAAAAACATAGATCATAACCTGAAGTGATGGCGGGATTTGTATAGCATGCTTTAAAATAGTGGTACATTTTTGTACGGTATTCAGACTGATAACATATATTGTCACTACTGTGCCTCAATCCAATAATGTCTTTGTTCACATCCTTTACAGAGCAAATAAACCCATCAATTTCATATTGTGATATGCTTAACCTCTGTGTGAATAAGAGGGGGAGAAAGAGAGCGAGACTGAGAGAAAGAGATGGGAATGGGAGGGAACCTAAATCCTGCTGACATTAAAATTAATTAGATAATTTTTATTTGACATACCAAGAAATACTTTAGCACACCTTTTCCAATCTGATGCTCTCCAGAAGTGTTGGACTTCAACTCCCAGAATTCTGCGTGGGGATGGTTGGTTGATCTGGTTGGGGTTCTGGGAGTTGAAGTCTCTTCCACTTATTAGCAAGTGCTATACAGGGAAAGAGCTTTCTAATACAAGCTATCCTTTAGTTATTGCGTCAAATGTCTTAGTGTACCAAATCCTTCTGGCAACCTCTTCTTCAACAATAAAATGTACATCTCTAGTAATTTTGAATAAAGAGTCTTCTGTACCACGTTATTAGCAATAAATCTACACGATTCTTTGTTGGTTAAAATCATTATCATCATCATAGTGATCATTACTGAACTCATTATTCTTGTGTTACTATCAGAGTAGATTTATGATAATACCCTGCATCTCGCCTGAGCTAAAGAAGGTGTAAAGGATTTGATTAATAGCTGCTTCTACGTATTAATATTCGAGGTTTCTCACGTTTTAAATACATAGCTACTGGGTAGTTTTCTTATGAAGCATCCAATCAGGCCCTTAACGTTTTCCCTTAAATTCACTCAGAGACAAAAGAAAAATCTGTTTAAATGTAAACCTGGGGGTCGGGTAGGAGAATGGAGAGCAAATCTTGTAGTACCAAGTACAATTGAACCCCCCCCCCGACAGTTAACATCTACCATCTGAGGCTTTTGGGGATCTGCCTCCCACGGAGCCAATGGGTGGAAGGAAGGTACCCAGAAGAAACCCTTCTGAAAGCAGCCATGTCTGCGAGCATGTCAGGTTCCCAGAGAATTAAAGAGCGAGATTGTGGAAAGGTTCAGGGACGAAGATATTATTGGACTGTCTTCGTCACTTTGTTTTTGCACACATACATGATGTCCGTAAAAGAAGGAGATCTAGCTATTCCGGAGAAGCCGTCATCCATCCTGACTGGCGTTGAATTACCGAGAGAGGCAGGGAGGAGGGAGCGAGACTCGGGCGAAGAGCAGCGCACCCACTATCTGTCCCTTAAAGGTTACGCGGCGCTCTGCTTCGCTTTGTCTTCCTCGCGCCCTTTCCTGGCAAAATGGAGACATCACATCCTTGCCCAGCCTCGACTCAGTATTTATGAAGGTTTTCTGACAAATAGGCAGGCTGGCCACGCATGGGTGGCTGCCTTCATTCCGCACTTGGCTTGTTTACATAGGACCAGCACCATTTCCACGGATTAAACAAATCACAGGCAGAAGGAGACATTTATAATCCGCCAACGAGGCCACAGGCAGTTAAAGAGGGGTGCGCGCGGGGGTATGTGGGCATGGCTGTAAGGAAGAAAAATAATGTCCACGGCCAGGGAGCTGACCTTCTCCTAAGAGGGCAACTCTGGAGTCTACCGAGATAAATACAAGTTATATATAATAGTATGGGTACACGCACACTCAAGTGCGCTCAGCACGGGGAAATGCACACTCACAGTCCCACGGACTTAAGTATAATAATATTTACGCCTTAATATTATAAGAGCACTTACACTTTCAGTTTCTCGGAAAACAAACTACAGTCGGCTGCTGTGTAACATTCTAAGCATACTACAATGAATGTGTGCGTAGCTATTGCATACGCGCGCACACACAATGACATCGGCATCTTACAAATAAAATTAAGGTACATATAAAGGGGCCATAATCATTGAACGTTTGAAGCTCCATAAAAAAAAAAAGACTGGATGGTGTCCACTGTAATAAGCATGGTTATAGATCATTGTGAAAAGCGTGTTATATTCAGTTTTTATAAAAGTATATATAGTAAGAGGCGGTGAGGTGCTGTGGTTCAAGGCACCTAGCCAGGTGGTCAGGAGGTGGTCAGTTTTAGTTCCACCTGAGCACAAAGTCAGCTTGGGGAGTTTGGGCCAGTTCCTTTCTCTCAGGCCGAAGAGAAAGGCAGCGACGAACCACTTAGGAAAATGTTGCTAAGAAAACTGCAGGGACTTCCAGGCAGTCACCTGAAATAAAAAATGGCACATGGGGAAAAATGGTACATAACATGTTTATATATGTACTGATAATGAGAATGAACGTAGATGCCTAGATAATATTAAATAGCAGGAATGTAACAAAAAATTATTTAGTGTAGATGGCGGCATTGTTATTATTATATGCTCTATTACATTCTCTAAGAGCCGGCGAATTAGAAAACGGGTTTTAAACGCGCGATAGATCCTATAAAAGCTCAAAAGCATCCCAAATGCCTGGATCCTAAAACGAATTCACTTCAGTAGGAAACCAAACTTGGTCAGCTGCCGCGGAATTTGCCCTCCGAGAAAAGTCTGCTTGAAAGGAAAGATGAAATCGCAAGAGTGACGTGTCAGGGAGGGGGTCGGAGAGGCGGCTCCCCCCCCCCTGCCCCGCTCAGTTGCACGAACAGTTGCACGTTCCCAGGTAGGAACGGCCCCAAGCTGCGTCTCTGAGCCCCGTGGTGGGCATCGAGCTGATGGCGCTGAGCACTTGCCGCTTTGCCGGGGCTAGGCGCCAACAGCGCATCATGGCGCGCCATCAGCAAAATCCCGCTCGGAGCGCTTAGTTTCCCAGTCGGTTACCACCGCCATTCACCCGGAAGCATAAAGGCAAGAAACTCTGCTATTTCTTCGCCGCCTATGGAAACCAGGCTTGCCTCTTGTTATGACTTCTCGCCGGACTAAGAATGCTAATATCGAGGAAGGCGCCCCGACTCCAAACGTTGCCCTTCCTTTTCGGTCGGGGCAGGAGGAGGAGGAGGAGGCGGCGGCGGCGGCGGCGGCGGTTCGGGCTGCCTCTCCCTCCTCCTCCTCCTCCTCCTCCTCCTCCTCTTTGCAGCTGGTGGGTTATAAAAAAATGACACATGTCAGCCACCTCGGGCAGCGGGAGGAAGGAAATTCCTCACAAAACAGCAATGGTTTCGAAAAAAAGAAGCACAACAAAAATATTGAATAAATTCCCTTTTAATTTATTTGATCATTCCACATTACGGAGCTATGAATTGCTCAAATTTGATAACAAGTACTCAATTCAACTCATTATGTAAGTTAAATTAGACTTCGATAAAATTTCAGTGGCGCGCAGTGGTTCCTAAAATGAAATGTAATTTGTGCAAGAATTTGTTGTATCTGTCACAAATATTTCCAATTAGCGGCCGTAATTATTTGATAGTTTCTGTAATTATGGCTTAAACGGGTGAATTTGGGACTGTGGAGGACCCTAATTGGCCTAAATTTGATATTTTGCATATTTGCATAATGAGGAAATTGGTAGAAAATTGTGTTCATTCATTTGTGAAAAATCCTATGAATTTTATGAATTTGAAAGCTCTGTTTGTGCAGACTGTGACTTTGCTTGCTGATCCCTGAGGAGCTCACGCTGAATGCCTGAACGGGCAGCGCGCCAACTTCTCCTCCAGGAGCAGAAAGGGGGGCCGCGGGGGGGGGGCGGGGGAAGGAAAGAGAAAAGAGGAGGGCAAGAGCGCGCGCCGAACAACACAAAATTCTGCGCATGCGTTTCCGGCTCGGTTTTTTTTTTTTTTTTGGCTGAAGGATTGCCAAGTGCTGGAGTACTAATGCTCGCGCGCGCGCTCTCGCGCTAGAAAGTGGTGGGAGCAAAGATCGAGCTGCTGCTGCCGCCGCCGTGAAGTCGAGCGGTTCCTTCGAACGCCTCGTATGCATTCGCGACCGCGTGAAGAAAAAAATATTCCAGTCCTCCACGCGGACGGGGACTAAGGTGGCTGTGCGGCCAAGGGAAACTCAGGCACGTGCGCGACGGCTAAATACTTCTCCCTTGCAGTCTGGGGTGATCCATTGCGCTGTCAGGTTGAAACAGTTAAAAGAGAAGCCAAAGCCTCGGCTTTTAAGATGCTGGCCCACACAGCCTCATTCATCATTGTAACGTGACGGGTTATTTTTTGTTGTTGTTTGCTAGCGTCCTGCGCTCGGTTGGAGTTAACGTGTAACAGCTCCTTTGACGCCAAGCAGAGTTTGGATCAAGCAGCCAAGAGAAAAGAAAAATGCAAACCCGCCAGAGAAAATAACCTCCTCACCAGCAATCAACATCCAGATGAGCAGAGATTAACACCATACTAGACCAACAATCAAGAAGTAAACAATATCCCAATCAAGGAATAACCAACACAGGCTAACTAGCTAACAGTAAACAACAGCCTAATCTCTGAACCATCAAGACCACTCTTATCCACACTGATAGGGCAAGCAACTAGTATATAAAATGACAGCAAACCCCACTTCCTTCTAGCACTGATGGTGTTACCTAATTTGGTAATGAAATGTCTTCAAGAAAACAAGCTCAGAGAGCAACAAGGACCCCACAGAAAATATCCTCTTTTTCATCCCAGGAAAATTGCGAAATGAAATACTCATTTAGGCACAACATGCACAATGCTACATAGTACATAGCATAGGAATCTGAATTCATTATAGTGTAGCTTTCCCTTATTGTTTACCTGATGTACTAGAACTCCCATAATTTCCTGTACAAGTACATAGTACATAGCATAGGAATCTGAATTCATTATAGTGTAGCTTTCCCTTATTGTTTACCTGATGTACTAGAACTCCCATAATTTCCTGTACAAGCAGTTGCACTATTGTATATTGAATACGAGTGGGATTTTTTATCTAGTGTGTCAGAGGTTTTTTTTTAATTGGGGAGAACATTAGTAGAGTGTATAGGAATCCCAGATACAAAGACTCTGAAAATGTGGGAGACTGCATGATGCATATATTATTCAGGATCCTATTTTAAGTGCTTACATTCTTGAGAGTACATACTCTGTTTTTGTGTTACTTCTATATAATGTCCTCTGCCACTTCTCTGAAACTTCCCATCTCTAATCTTGGTATAAATTTCTAATTTAATTAGAGAAGTAAGCTACTTATTTACAGGTTTTAACCCTATCTAATTGATAGTTTAGGAAACCTTAATCTATTGCTACACAATATCTTTATCTGGATTAACTAAAATGTAACGGAAATATGCAAGTTTTCCACAACAAAGGAATTATTATTTCTGACCCCACCAATTTCTAAACATAAAGTTTGCTCTGATTTATTTGAAATATGGGAAATGTATATTTTTGAAGATTTGTTACATCTAAACATGTTGCAAATAATTTACTCTGGAAATTTTTCACTAACTTGTGGCAATAAAACTTGAAAAATACGAGTGTCATTTTGCTTTTTCTGTTGTTTAATGTAGCAGATATTACAGCAAACTGTCTTATCTTGGCTTTATTAAAAAAGATAATATGGACCAACAACATGGACAGAAGCATTTATTACCCTTATTCCAAAGGAAGAAATGGATCGTCAACAAATCAAAAATTACAGACCCATCTCATTACTAAACACGGACTATAAAATATTCGCCTCGATAATATCAGAAAGAGTTAAAAGAGTTTTAAACGAACGCATCCATTCAGATCAAAATGGTTTTCTACCAAAAAGACAGATAAAAAATAACATGAGAACCATAATAAACACGTTAGAGAACTACAAGGAATACCCGGAAAAACAAGTTGCACTGGTTTTCCTAGATGCCCAAAAAGCATTCGATAATTTAAATTGGAAATTTATTATAACACAACTAAAAAATATGAGATTTGGTGGGAAATTTGTAAAAATGGTAGAAAAAATCTATACAATTCAAACAGCAAAAGTGATAATGAATGGTGATACGACAGAAAAATTTGACATAACAAAAGGGGTAAGACAAGGATGTCTGCTTTCTCCTCTTCTATTTATCCTAACTTTAGAAACACTCTTAATAAAAATTAGAAAGGATCAGGACATAAAAGGCTTAAAAATAAAAAGAGTACAAAGTCCAAGCATTTGCCGACGATTTAGTATTTATATTAGACGAACCATTAGAATCTGGACTTAAATTAATTCAAAAAGTAGAAGAATTTGGTGAGGTAGCGGGGCTTAAAATTAACAAAATAAAACAAAAATAATAACAAAAAATCTTACTAAAAAACGAGAGAGAATTGGAAGAAAAAACAGATATGCAAGTAGTTAGGAAAGTAAAATATTTAGGAATTTGGCTTTCAGCTAAATGCTCTTCAATCAAGGAAGATAACTACAATAAAAGAATACAACAAATAAAAAAAGATTTAGAAAGTTGGAAAAATCTTCAATTGTCATTTACTGGAAGGATAGCCTCTATTAAAATGAACATATTACCGAGAATATTATTTTTATTTCAAGTTGCACCAATAAAACTAGGGAAAACTTTTTTTGACGATTTAAATAAACTAACTACAAAATACGTATATTTGGCAAGGGAAAAAACCAAGGATCAAACTAAAATTACTGCAGGGTAGTGGATAGAAAGGAGGCTTTGCACTCCCAGATTAGGAATTATACTATCAGGCAACAGTGTTAACATGGATTAAGGATTGAATTGAATTAAAAAATAAGAGGATCTTGACACTAGAAGGGCATGACCTACGATTAGGATGGCATGCATTTATTTGGGATGGAAAAAATAAATCCCATAGTTATTTTCAAAGACACTTAATCAGGAATGCCTTACTATACGTCTGGCAAAAAAATAATAATAATAATTACACCAAAATGCCAAATTGGTTATCCACAATGGAAGCGCTGAAATGCCCGAATTTAACAGATATAGACAAATTAATAAGGTACAAGGATTTGATAAATGAACAAGGGAACTTGAAAACCAAGCAAGAATTAAAAGATCAGGGTACAGACATGGATTGGTGGACATACATGCAAATTCAGACCAGGTATAAAAGAGACATAAAATTATACAAATTCCAAAAAGAACAGCAGGAACTAGATAGGATTTTACAAGGTACGGAAGAAAAGTTGATTAGGAAAATATATAAATTCTTATTAAGATATAAAATGGAAGAGGAAGTGGTTAAAGAAACAATGATACGGTGGGCAAAATTTTTTGGATACAGCATAGATTTGGAAAAATGGGAAAAACTTTGGGAAATAAATTTGAAACTGACTATGTCAGCGGCTTATAAGGAAAACCAGTACAAGATGTTTTATAGATGGCATCTTCCGCCAGTGAGACTTGCTAAGATACAAATACATCACCAATTTGCTGGAAATGTAAGAAATCACATGGGACATATCATCTATGGTGGACTTGTCCAACAGCAAAAAAGTATTGGACAAAAATTAAAAAGTGGCTCGAGGAAATAACTGAACAACATATAGACTGGAAACCGGAATTATTTTTATTGGGCATACTCACAAGAAATTATAATAAAGAAACACAATATCTAATTCTTCATATTATAACTGCAGCCAGGATAACTTATGCACAAAACTGGAAAAATAATTTCATACCAAAAGATGAAGAGGTGATAAGGAAAATTTTGGACTGTGCAGAGATGGATAAATTGACGAAAGAAATAAAAGAAAAAGACGAAACAGAATATTATTTAATATGGAACAAATGGTATAAATGGTTAGAAGACAGGAATAATAAGTAAGAAAATATACAATAGTGATAAATTAGGGATTAGGAAACATTAGTAAAATGGTATTAAATATACAATTTATGTAAATTTATTATCGAGATAATAACAAAGTATAATATGTAAGGAATAAGGGAACCACAAAAATAAATATGTGAATATGAAGGGGGGGAAATATAAACTGTGGAAATGCACTGATACGGAACTGTTGTAAAATGGAAACTTTTTTCCTTATGTTTTTGTGTTTGGTTTTGATTTTGATTTTGTTTTTGTTCTTAAAGAAAAATAAAATAAAAATTATATTTAAAAAAAATGCTTTTGAATGTTTCACTCCCAAATTTCATTCCTGTCTTCCTAAAACAAAGGCGTTTTCAAAAGTTGCAAGTCTTGACTTAAAAATACAGCTTTGCATGTCACTGGAGAGTTTTATATACTTCATTTTATGTCCCTAGGGTAACTTTAGACGGTTAGCACTTTATCTTTATCCCATGGAGCTGTATAATATGTGAAGATGTACCATGCTCTAAATGCTTAAGTGCTTTATCTTACACTGCATTCCTGGTAAAGGTTAACATAAATTCATCTTCCACTGAAGCAGCATTTGTTTCTAGCTTCTAAACCGCTTTGTGGTATAGCTGGAATAGAATTTCCATTAAAATGTAAACAATGAGTGAACAGGTATATGGAGCTGCTGCTGGCCACTTGGCAGCATTTGTGTTACTTTATCTGTGATTAGATGAGTCAGGGAGCTCTTAAGCTTAGATTTACTTCTGGTAAATATTCTCTGTTGTTCTTGGATCTCATTTTTCTGCAACTAATAGCTCTTGTTCTCACACCAAGATATTGCTATGTCCATGGGCACTGATGTGCCAGTAAATAGCTCCACGGGTGCCTATCAAGTGTTTGATCATACCTGAGTTTAATTTTTGTTACTTAAACAGAAAAGATGAAGTTAGTGTGCAGCAAAATAAAACATGAATCACCAGTGTGATCTTTGTTTCCAAAATGTGCATAGGCCATATAGATACTTTTGAAAAATAAAAAGGTGGGTGGCTGCAGACCAGGGCTTAGCTGGAAATGTACCAGAAGATGAGAATTAGTAAAGGATCTTATGGTAAAGAGTTAAAACATTGATTAAAAATAGATAAAATTGTTTCCATAAATATAAGTAATATTCTACAATATTTCAAGATAAAGACAAATAGTGGCAACTGGCTAAGGGAAGAGAAGGCAAAAAAAGGACAAACTAACAAAAATCCGTCCATATGATGTTTTCTATGTTTTATTTTCTTTACTTTATTTCAGTATCTCATTTTTTTGTATCTATACTCTATTCTTTACTATCAGATGCTAGAATGTAAAGTGACTATATGTTTAAAAAACTTTCCTATCTTAAAAAAGCATCTTAGAGAATACAGGAGATGCAGGAAGTAACCTCATAAATTTGCTTTTTGATAAATGTGCATTTATTGCAATATCCAGTGTGGCAGCTGCGACTGAATGCTTACATGTTCTGAAAAGTTGCCTACTCACTTAGAAGATAATGAATGATACTGGTAGCTTAATAATTGTAAAATGTGCAATATAAACATTCAGCATTCCATTTCTTTTCAGAAAAAATGTGAATTTTGGTTTCAGTAACCAAAGTAGTAACAGAGAGTCTGTTGATGTAGTAGTTAAGGCATTAGGATAGAAACTTGGAGAGTAGGAATTCTAGTCTTGTCTTAGAAACAAAGTTAGCTAGGTGACTTTGGCCCAGTCACTTTCTCTGAGCCCCAGGAATTAGGCAACAGTTTCACATCTGAAAAACTTGTCAAGAAACCTGCAGGGGTAGTCCAGGCAGGAGTTAAAACTGATTCAAAAGCACTAAAATAAAATAAAAGTCGGTAACATGGTTATTCCCAAATTATATTTTTATGCATCATAACATACAGCTGAAATTATTGCAGATGGTACATATAGGCTAAGGTATAATATTCAGTGCATAAAACAATAATTGAACTGAGCAGATGTCTAAATAAACATGCCTTGGTTTGCAGCCATTGATGTAATTCTAAGCATTAGGATGTAATACTTCGAGACCTATTCTAAGTAAAAATACTAGAGTAGATCATAATAATCATAATGAGTTCTTATGAACAATATTAAAAAACTTCCTTCTTAAAAGTTAGCACATAATGCTGTCAAGTCATAGAAACTGTGCTCACTGTTCCTGCAATAAAATAATTTTTGTCTTAATTGTTTATTTATATCCTGTTCTTTTAAAGGATCATATACCATTCTTAAGTGTAACATACCTGATTTGATTTTGACCTAATGTGATATGCAAACCCATCCTGTGTTTCAGGGGTGGATTCTAACTTACCTCGCTGCCAGTTAACTTCCTCCCGCGCCGCATGGGCACACCTGTGTTGTGCGCTGTGCGGCCGCGCCACGCGGGCACATGCGTGGTGCTGAAAATCCAGCTTCTGTGCATGCACAGAAGCAAAAAACAGCTTCTGCACGTGCGCAGAAGCGAAAAACAAGATGGTGGCGCCTATGGCGCCGCCGAGAGCCAGTTCAGGGGCGTGTCCAGCCGGCCATCGCTGCCGGTTCGGGGAGCGTGGGAAAATTCCCGCTACTGGTTCTAAAGAACCGGTCCGAACTGGCAGGAACCCACCTCTGCTGTGTTTGGTAAACTGGTTTTTTCCCCCCCTGAAATTATTTTAGACCAAAATGAAACATCTTGCTAAGCCAAAATTAAAACACAGGCGGAATGAAGCTTTGACCAGATGTTGCTGAACTACAACTCCCATCATCTTTTATCTTTTGCCATATTGGCTGCAGTAAGCAATTTTGGAAAAGCCAGAAATTCCCTAACCTCTCTTAGATCTTAGGTTTTCTTCAACTGAAGTTCAAAACAAATCTGCAAGACACACTAGGAGCAGATATGTGGAATATTTTGCTAATGCATAAGCAGGCACCTAAGCACACAAAAGTGCAATTGAAAATGTTCGTGCTTGTCTTTAAGGTACCTCATCGCTTGAAACTATAACTCAGTGTTTCTCAAACTTGGCAATTTTAAGAAGTGTGGTCTCCAACTCCCAGAATTCTCTAGAATTCTGGAAATTGAAATTTTCACCTCTTAACTTTACCAAGATTGATAAATACTGCTGTAATGAAACAATATTTTTAAAATATTATTGTTGTAAATCAATGCTATGGTTATCTTGAGACATTTTACATTTAATTGAATCACCACCAATAATACTTTTTCATTTATTTTTCATGTTCTCTACTTAGTGTACCTTAAATGCTCTTCTCTAGGATAAAGTGAAAAAATGTCCATGCACATTTTGAGATATTCACAGTATAATTATCCCCGTTTTTTATGCCTTTTGGCCATTCAAAATAGTATGAAAAAAGGAGGCTTCTTGTGTGAAATTATGGCTGGCAGATGTCTTGAAAGAAGTGGAGAGATTGCAACTGAGAACATCAGCTGGAAGGTGGATTCTGGCTAGCATAATCTCCTGGATCAAAGGGAGCTTGTGAGATAATCCATCTGTATTCTGGAAGACAGTTCCTCATGAATAAACTGCAGAAACAGGGTTTTTGGCCCTTGACTCAGGAGTTGAGCTGCCAGGAATTCCAGGATTCCATCCTTATTCTTAACTGTAGTATAGCCATGCATATGGGCATTAAGTCTGGTTTGCCCATTAACCACTTGGAAAGTAATTAATCTACAGATATAGAGAGTTTTCCCTTGTAGCAAAGATAAAATTCCCTATGGGAGTTAA
Source organism: Thermophis baileyi (assembly GCA_003457575.1). NCBI lineage: Eukaryota > Metazoa > Chordata > Lepidosauria > Squamata > Dipsadidae > Thermophis > Thermophis baileyi. The sequence goes on from QLTV01002119.1 coordinate 782,725, forward strand.
ACCTCCTTTCAGAATTACAAGCAACAACTACAAGAAAGACTTTGATGTAAAGATTCAAGAACCTTTTGCCAAAATCTTAACAAAGAGAAGATTTAAGAAAGTTTTAAAATAGATAAGGGGACAGTATTTTTATCATTTTTACATTTTATGAAAGTGCTTTGGTATATATTTGCACTAAGCCAGTTTATGAGATCCAGAACTTAATGTCAAACTTTGACGCGTACTGTTAAAGAGAGCATCTAATTGGTGGTCTCACATAACAAAAGGAGGATATATCTAAATTTGTATGGCAGGGAAAAATAACTGTGAATTAAATATAAGGTACTACAAGATGCAAAGGAAAGAGGAGGATTGGGTCTACCTGTTTTGAAATTATACCTTGCTCTGTACTGCTTAACTCGGATGAAAGAGTAGGTGTTACTGAGAGATAGGAGGCTAATGAGTTAGAAGGACATGATATAGATCTGGATCATGTGGACAGTTATGGCATGATAAAACGAAGGTTAATGTAGTCTTTTAAAATCATTATGTCAGGCATTCCATTTTGAGAAAATGGAATAAATCTAGGCTGTGCCCAAAAACACCTTTGTGGCTCTCAGCACAAGCAGCACTTTATAGATGAGAAAGATAAGTAAATATATTAATAAATTAAATTATTGTGATATATTAGCATTTTTTCAAGGGGAATGTAAAATAAGAGAAGATTTGATGACGGAAGGATATACTTTTTAATGGTTTTCCTATGTACAAGTATAGAAAGGTTTAAAGTAGATAAAAGTTTTTATGGTTTAGAACAATGTAAAGCTAACTGAAACAGAATTATAATCAAAGGATGAACAGGAGATTGCAAAAATGTATAAACTTTTGTTGAAACCTGAGACAGAAGATCAACAAGTAACAAAAGTATGATAAAATTGGTTAAATGGAAAATGTGTGGTTGAAAGGATTAGTCTTAAAGTATTGTCTGAAAGAGAATGTTTATAAAATGATTGGTATTTGTGACAGAGAAATAGTCTAGAATGTATAAAGGTATCTTGAATTTATGTTGGAAATGTGAACATTATGAAAGGACATATATTGATGGATGTGTAAAAAGAGTCCTCCCAATGGATACAAATACATATATTAATTCAGAAGATTTTAAAGAAAAAAATACAATTGAAACGAAAGGCTTTTCTTTTGGGTTTATTGGACAGAGAGCTAGAAAAAGGACTTGAAATTTTGTTTTTATATATATCAGCTGCGGCAAAATTAATATATGCTCAAAAATGGAAAGTCTCAACATTACCTATAATAGAGGATTGTTTGGTGAGGATTATGGAATAGATAGTACAGGATTGTAAAAAGAGGTTTTATGGAATTTGCATAAATGGCTAGATTGGCTTCCTTGTTTAAAGAAAATGTATCTACATTTAGAGCTGACTAGAAACTCCTTATAGATTTTTTGCATGAAGCAGAAAAAAATACATTTACGACATGGTTTTGACGATTAGAATAAAGTTAAGTAATAGAGAAAATTGAGCCTTTTTATGACCATAGAGTAAGAGATAATGTTGTAATTATGCTTGTATTTGCTGCAAAGGAAATGGGATGCTTTTCCTATTTCTTTTTTTCCCCCTTTTCTTTCTGCATCTTTATCACTTCCTTCTTTATTTTGTTTTCTTTATTTGGTATTAATTTTGATTAATTTCTATATTCTCTTTAAACATTTAAATACAATTTATATAAACATATTGTGGAAAAAAGTGCATTTTCTGGTTGCATAATAATTTCTAAAAGTGATCTCTAATTTAGCAAAGAGTATGTTTTTATAAAGTACTAGGCATTGCTTATTCCAGAACGGAATGCTTCCTATTGCTAGTTATGAGTCATCATGCAGTCCTTTAAACTATATAAAAATTAATCCCCAAACTCTAAAAATATTGATTCCAGGCAATGACAAATCAGAAAATGGACCTAGGGTTGTGCTGAATAGTTAAATGAAACTGTAAACCCAGTGTGTGGCTGCTATAAAAAAAGGTGAAGAATCATTAGGAAAAAATCTGAGAATAAAATTGCCAATATAGCTATCCCTACAGTGCTACCATACTTGGATATCAAGTACAGTTTTGATCATTGCAACCTCAAAAAATATATCGTGGCACTGGAAAAGGTGCACAAAAGGGCAACCAAAGTAATTTGTGGGCTACAACAGCTCCTGTAAAACAAGAATCCACGCGTATGATCACATAATTCTACAGTTTTAGAGCTTTTTAATTTAGAAACAAGGCAGTTGTGAGGATATATGCCTGAACTGAAAAATGTGGAAAGGGACTTTTTTCCCCTCACTCTTACATTTTCACAGCACTGAAATTAATTTAGGAAGTCATCAGGATAGGTACTATCTCCAGAACAAAAGACAGCAGGACCTAAAGTGTGTTTGTAAGTGAACAACCATGGACGAGGATTGTTAACTTAGTGTTCTATTGTGAACTTCACAGACATGTCCGAGTGGTCATTTTGTGACACGGAATGGAATACTGTAAGTGTGCTTTTCGTTTAATTAAAGTTTTGTTCCTTAGTCCATGTTTATACATTTTTCATCACCTGTAGATATCTATTTGCTGCTCACTTTGCTAATAAAACACTGAAACTAAGTTGCTATTACTCTCATTTTATAAATGGAGAGGTAGAGAGAAACAGACTAGTGTAAACTTTATTGATCCAAGGTAGAAGATATTGTTCAAGATATAGAGCATTTTTACATTCTTGTATGGTAGTTTTTAGCAGAATTTAGCACCTTCAAATCACTGTATCTTTTCTTGTCTGACTGCACACATTGACAGAATCCCTCAGAAAAGGAAGATGATGATGGGTTGGGGGTGGGGGTGGGAGACAAATCCGAATGGAAACTTTTACATGTTGGACCATATAAGACATGATCACTTAAAAGCAACTATAGTTCACTGTATTTCACTGAAGACTTTGGCTTCAAATGACTAGGACACATGATCAATGTACTTAAATTAACTATCTGACTAGTGTTCCCTAGAGCTTACTAAGAAGGCCAGCTCCACCTCCTTTCATTATTTATCTCTAAGCATTCTCTTTGCTGTGGGGAAATCAGTAGGTGTCTTCGACATTATGTCTGGGTGGAAAATAATCTGCTTTTATAGACCCAGATTTTACAGTCCATAGCCTAAAATTCCTACAGACCTGTATCACTGGAAATGTGGGCTCTAGTTCAAAATAGGGATGAAAATATTCTCTTCATCTGGAAAGCCATCATTCATTTGGCTCAGCTTGGTCTAGAATTTCCTGCAATCCATCTGCAGGAAATGTGAAGCCAAAATGCTTTAGAATTAGGTTTTCACAGGGAATTCCCTGTTAATTAGTTATTTCTCTCTGCCATGTGAAGCGCTGCAATAATATCAGCTACTTTAAGTCCATAAAATGCAGTCAGCTATTTAAAACTTTTTTTTATTTCTCTAAGGATTCATTTATTTTCTGTGATATAAACATGTTGCTCTTGAACCTTGGTGTGCCCATCATTTGAGTGCCAGATCACTCCATTATATTGAGGTCAATATTCTACAATACTGCAAACATAAAAAAAGCCCATTGTTTTATTGCAGCAGGTAGTTAAGGATAATCTTCAGACAAGGAATTTTTGTTTGTTTTCACATATCATGTTCTTGCTTTAATTTCCCAAATATGATGCATCTTATAAATACGTGAACTGCTTAGAATTTAAGATGGGGTATTAATAGCTCCCTTCATTGTCTGTTCTACATTGACAATCTTTAAATTTGTGCACTGAGTGAAAAACAACCTGAGTGGGACATAGGAATGGGGTTTAAATCACTCTCCTTCCATACACCAACACATGCAACAGGTGCTATGAAAATTTGTAGTACTATCCATCTATTTGGCAGCTTACATGGGATATCAAAGTGAATGCAAATGTCCTTTTCCCTCTTTTCAGCTTCTTTTAAATATAATCATATAAAGAGTGTTTTGCTAGATTAAACCAATGATTCTTCTAGGCAGCATCTTACTTTCAATACAGATGGCAGGAACTTCTAAAGCAGTGTTTCTCAACCTTGGCATCTTTAAGATGCGTGGACTTCAACTCCCATAATTCCTTCAGCTTTGCTTTGCTGACTGGAGAATTCTGGGAGTTGAAGTTCACACATCTTAACATTGCCAAGGTTGAGAAATGCTGTTCTAAAGGTTTCCCTAACAGAATACTAGGACAATAACTTTCCTATTGTTTCTTTTCAATAGTATTCGGAACTATGCTGCTTTGAATGAAAGATTTTCTGTTTTTAGTTTTTGTTTTTTTGCACTAATCACCAGTCTGCTTCCAAGCTGAATTCAAGTGTGTGTTTTGATGTACAGTACCAATTATGTTTGAGAATCCCACTCCGCTTCTCTTATATTCCATTCAAATGGTATATACTTTTCTATTTGTATAGGATGTTGAACTGAGCCCATCTCCCTAGGGTTCCTTAATGTGAATTCCACAGGTTGATCAAGATGGAAAAGATCTTTTAGCAATGGTCCCATATTTGCAGAATTCTCTCCCTAGAGAAGCTCCCTCAGTTGCGTACTTTGTCTTCTCAGTGCTAGGCTAAGACATTTTATTCACTCAGGTCTTTTTAGACGCACGTTAATATGATTTTAGTAGTGGTTGCTGTCCAAAATGATTACTGACTTCTTTTATTTAGTGCTATTTGTGTTCATTTATTATTAAGGTTCCACCAAGGAATGGGACTTCTCTAGCACCTCTCACTTCTGCAGTTTCAACACTAATATAGGCGAGCGTGTCATGTTCAGGTTTGAAATACAAACAATATCGCATTGTATTCGCATTCCTCTTAAATTCTATGGTGCTTCAACGAAGCTGTAAAAATAATGGTTTGGGTTATAAAAATTTCAAGCAGAGTTCTTTTTCTCTGAAAAAAGGATTACTTACCTCCTCTAGCAGGCTACAGTTTTTTGTAAAGTTGCTCCTGAGAGTTTGATATGATGCATGAGGTTATAGTTGGAGGGAAGAATCAATGAAAATTGCCCCCTCACCCAGAAGAGATTTGATGGAGCCACATGGTTGCTTGTCACAAATGAACACCTGAAGAGTTTAGATGGTCCAGATGGCTGAAGGAGGTAAGCAGTCTTAGCCGTCATGCTTCTTTTCAGCATGTGTGTCCATGTTATAAATCTCAAGTTTGTGGTTAGGTATACACATCACATGTTTCAGTTAGATATCCATTGTAGAGCAAAAGTGAATTTTGTAGCATTTTAAGCTCCTGTGTGTGTGAACCAGCACATCCTCTATTTAAACTTCATATTTATTTACTTAGCAGAAGTATATATGCTTATCCCCAGGAATCATATTCCAAGCAGAAGAATGAAACTGTACCTTAAAACAAATATTTACTGAAGGGCTGAGAGCACAACATATTTCAAAAGCAAATAAGAGCAGAAATAAGATTATGCCAGGAATGTGACATTTTATTCACTTCCCCTACATACATAAAAAGTACAGTATCTAACATCCATAATTATAACAATTTTAATAAATCAGTCTTGATTCTATTTTCTCTTTCTATGGATTAAACTTTTTTTTATAGCTAAATAAAAATAAGCATCGCCAGTAGGGGGAATAGATGTATAAAAAACAAACTATTTTTATGATATGAAAATTATTTGAATGTCATTAAATAGTACATCTAAAATTCCTGGCACATAATGGTTTTACCACTTATTTTGTATGAAGAAATGTCAGGTGAGAGTGTGTGAATTCAGATTTATAGAAGCTTTTGTAGCAATCATTTGCCCTTTGTGCACCATAACACAATATATGTTTTTAAATGCTCTTCCAGCATTCCATTTTTTGTGGTTTTTGTGTTCCAGCCATTCACCTGGAACAATTTTTCTAGATGCTTCTTACAAGTCTGAAATTAGACTTGCTCATACTCACAATGTTAACATCTACATCTGCAACAATGAAGTATACATCACCTTAATACGATTTAATCTGAAGGAGGGTTTTCCTTAGAGAACATAATTTTCAAATGTAAAAATGTTAATAGTTTAAATAAGAAAGCAGGTAGGGGAGGAATTCAAGGCAGTGAATATGCAGGTGACCCTGTCCTATTGATCTAAATAACTGAGCAGGATCATAGTGAGAGAGGCCATCCTCAGATACTCACAGCCTAAGTCATTTAGGGTTTTAGAGGTCAATATAGCATTTTAAATGGCCTACTTAGGCCATTATGAATATTTTTTAGTACAGGCACCATATGATTCTGTACTTTGCAACTGCTAGCAGCCTCGCCATTTTGCACCAATTCCAATTTTGAGATACTTCTGAAGGATAGCCCATATAAATGGCACTGGAATTGTCAAAATAATTGTAACTGAGTGTCTGTTAGATTTTGCAGCGGGCAGGTTAGACTTGAAATCTTTGGTCCCTTCCAACTCTGAGATTCTATGACTGAAGCAATATAGAGATCTTATCAATAAATAATTTCCCTATACCATTAGCACCTTTGAATTGTCTGGATTTAAGTTTGTTTTCCATCATCTAGATCCGTGATGGTGAACCTATAGCACGTGTGCCACAGGTGGCATGCAGAGCCCTCTCTGCGGGCACACCAGCCGTCGCCCCAGTCCAGCTCCACCATGCATGCACACGCGTCTCCCGCCGGCCAGCTGGTCTTCGGGTCTCTGCCACGCATGCGCAGGGGGGCAGGGTGCATGCAGGGGATGCACGTGTGCATGCATGGGGGCGGGATGCATTGCATTTTGGGGACTCATGCGGCTCCCCCGCACCCCG